>RCUC01107056.1:0-41673 GCA_003697995.1 Taxidea taxus jeffersonii
AAAGTGGTCGATTTTCTGTTCCTAGAATTGCTGCTCTTCTTCTTTTCAATCTTCTGTTGAGTTTGTATGTGTTCAGAATGGTTTGATAATTGTATAGCTGAACTTCTGGCACCCGATGATATTTAGGTCTCCTACTCCTTCCCCATCTTGCTCCTGACCTATCTCTTTGAATTTTATTTTATTTTTTAAAAGATTTTATTTATTTATTTGACAGACAGAGATCACAGGTAGGCAGAGCAGCAGGCAGAGAGAGAGGAAGGGAAGCAGGCTCCCTGCTGAGTAGAGAGCCTGATGCCGGGCTCCATCCCAGGACCCTGGGATCATGACCTGAGCTGAAGGCAGAGGCTTTAACCCACTGAGCCACCCAGGCGCCCCTGGTTGTGGTTTTTTAAAAAGCAAGGCTAGGGGTGCCTGGCTGGCTCAGTCGGTGAAACATGCTGACTCCTGATCTTCAAGTTTTGAGTTCAAGCCCCACACTGGGTGTAGAGCTCAGTTAAAAAAAAAAAAAAGTAAGAATAGGTGAAAACAGCAGGGATTATTTGTGTGACTGGTTTCTGGGGAGGGGGGTAAGAAAATTGACCCCATTGTTTCTTCCTCTGCTCCCCCAGGTACAGCCAGTGTGGCCCGGGCCTGGAGCTCAGCGTTTGACAACCTGATTGGAAACCACATCTCTCAGACCCTGCAGGGGAGTATCTCACTGCATGTTCCCCATGTCCTCGCAGAGTATCCAGACTTCTTTGCTCTGGGCCTTGTGTTGTTGCTCACTGGTGAGGGAAGACACAGGGAACCGGTGGGGGCAGGGCTAGGAGGGACCAAGCCAGAGAAGGGCTGGTGGAGGGGATAATGGTGAGAAAGAAGAGAAGCTGAGTGGGAAAGCTGTGCACGGAGGCGGGAAGCAAAGCTCTGATCCTGACTGCTTCTTTCCCACAGGATTGCTGGCTCTGGGGGCTAGTGAGTCAGCCCTGGTCACCAAAGTGTTCACAGTGGTGAACCTTTTGGTTCTTGGTTTTGTCATCATCTCGGGCTTCATTAAGGGGGACCTGCACAATTGGAAACTCACAGAAGAGGACTACAGACTGACCATAGCTGGCCTCAATGACACCAATAGGTTAGGACATTAACTCTCAGGAGCTGCGGAGCTGGGAACATGAGGGGGAGCCAAGGGGGAAGCCATGCTAAGGGCTTTGGGATCGGGTCGGGGAGGAGGAATGGGAGCTGAGGCCTCAAAGACCTGGCAGAGTAGTTTGGCATCAGAGAAAAGGCACAGAGGAGGCTGAACACACCTTTTACCTTTTCCATCTGTTTCTTGCACTTTAGCTTGGGCCCCCTGGGCTCTGGAGGATTTGTGCCTTTCGGCTTCGAGGGGATTCTCCGAGGAGCAGCTACCTGTTTCTATGCATTTGTTGGTTTTGACTGTATTGCTACCACTGGTAACACAGTCACTCTGGTTCTGTTGGGGGCTGGGGTACAATGTATGCTCAGGTGGCATGCATGTTGGCGGTGAGGGGGGTGTTGGGGGGTATAGGGGAGAGGACCTGCTTCCCTGATTCGGAAACTTGTGCCCCTTCCTGCAGGCGAGGAAGCCCAGAATCCCCAGCGTTCCATCCCTGTGGGCATCGTGATTTCACTGTTCGTTTGCTTTTTGGCGTATTTTGGGGTCTCTTCGGCACTTACCCTTATGATGCCTTACTACCAGCTTCAACCCGAGAGTCCCCTGCCTGAGGCATTTCTCTATACTGGTTGGGCCCCTGCTCGCTATGTTGTGGCTATTGGATCCCTCTGTGCTCTTTCTACCAGGTCAGTGGCTAACGTTTGTTTTCCTCTACTGTAGGAGCATTAGGCTTTAGTATTCAGTGCTTGCGAATTCCCTTCAAAGGGCTGTGAAGAGGGGCACCTGGGTAGCTCAGTGGGTTAAGTGTCTGCCTTTGTCTCAGGTCATGATTCCGGGGTCCTGGGATCGAGCCCTGCATTGGGCTCCCTGCTCTGCGGGGAGCCTGCTTCTCCTTCTCCCACTTCCCCTGCTTGCATTCCCTCTCTCGCTGTGTCTCTGTCAAATAAATTCTTTAAGGAAAAAAAGGGGCTGTGAGGAGAAGGCTGCGTGGGGACAGAGACCGCAGTGAACTCATGCCACTCTGGCCATTCCTCTCTCAGCCTCTTGGGCTCTATGTTCCCCATGCCTCGGGTGATCTATGCGATGGCAGAGGATGGCCTCCTGTTCCGTGTCCTTGCCAGGGTCCACACGGGCACACACACCCCCATCGTGGCCACTGTGGTCTCTGGTATTATTGCAGGTAAAAAAAAAAAAGTCTTTGCCTTTCCCATAGTTGTTTCAACAATTCCCTTAACTCTGCTCTTCCCTTCTCTCATTTCTTGGTTTCTGCCCATCAATTTCAGCATTCATGGCATTCCTCTTTGAACTCACTGATCTTGTGGACCTCATGTCAATTGGGACCCTACTGGCTTACTCTCTGGTGGCTGTTTGTGTTCTCATCCTCAGGTGAGACTCCCTCTTAAATCGGGATTGGATTTTTTTGTTCTCGATTGAGGAATGCTAGAGGTCTATTCCTTCTCCTTCCTCCACCTGCCTTATCCTGACTCTCCTGGAGGGATGTGGACAGCCCTGCCTGCCAAAAAGAGCTTGGACCCTTGATGATGAGGGAGATTAAGCTGCGTGGGAGAAGATGCTAAAGCAGTTAGGGGTCATCCTTAATCCTGCCTTCTTTTTTTAAAAATATTTTATTTATTTATTTGACAGAGACTCAGCGAAAGAGGGAACACAGCAGGGGAAATAGGAGAGGGAGAAGCAGGCTTCCCACTGAGCAGGGAGCCTGACTCGGGGTCCGATCCCAGGACTCTGGGATCATGACCCGAGCTGAAGGCAGATGCTCAATGACCGAGCCACCCAGGTGCCCCTTAATCCTGCCTTCTTACTCCTGCCTCAGGTATCAGCCTGAGCTGAGGAACGATGAAGATGAGGTGGAGTTACAGGAGGAGAAGCTCCCTGAAGCAGAGAAGCTGACCCTGCAGGGACTATTCTGTCCTCTCAACCCCATCCCCACTCCACTCTCTGGCCAAGTTGTCTATGTGTGTTCCTCATTGCTTGGTGAGCAATGAAATTTTTCTCTAGGGTGGTGGTTTCGAGGTCACCGTGATGGGGTGGCGGGAGGTGTGTGTGTGGTGGAGTGTGTGGCATTTGGTGGCTGAGGATGAACTAGAGAGAGTGTGGCCTTCCTTGGAATGGGGTGTCTGATGTCTTCACATGCTGGTCTCAAGAGCTGGTTTTGATATTCTTCACCTTGACCCTTGAAGCCCTGCTCCTGACTCTTCTTTGCCTGGTATTGGCCCAGTGGCCCATCCCACTGCTTTCTGGAGACCCGGTGTGGATCGCAGTGGTTGTGCTGCTCCTGATGCTCATTACTGGGATCACTGGGGTCATCTGGAGACAGCCACAGAGTCCCACTCCCCTGCACTTCAAGGTAAATGACCTCTTTCTTCCCACCTCCCCACCCATCTCAGAAGAGCAGGCTCCAGATGCTTTGGGCTCTAATAAGGTTCGTAAATATTCTTTAATTGGACAAGGAAGGAGAGATACCAGAGAAACCTAGGCCAAATACTTCTCTCACCCTCTGTAGTTCCTTTTCAGCTGTTTCCCCAAACTGTGTATCCTTGGAGTCCTGTAGGAGGTGCAGTGTAGTATAGTGGGCATTGAAATACACAAGATGAGTAGGAGCTGGACCCTCCCTTTCCAGGTGAGTAGGTTAGGGATCTCTTTCTAGGTCACCTCATGGGATATACAAAGAAGGTTTTGCTTTGTTCCCAGGTACCTGCTTTGCCTCTTCTCCCACTAGTGAGCATCTTTGTGAATGTTTACCTTATGATGCAGATGACAGCGGGCACCTGGGCCCGATTTGGGGTCTGGATGCTGATTGGTAGGTATCCACTGGGGAAGAGTAGTCCTTTTGGGTGTCCTACCCCGATTCTTTTCCCTCTTGGTCTCATGTAGGGAGACCTGTGAAGCCTTTATGGGTCACTATTTCCCTATCTCACAGCTCCCTTTCCCTACTAGGCTTTGCTATCTACTTCGGCTATGGGATCCAGCACAGCCTGGAGGAGGTTAAGAGTAACCAAGCCCCACTCAAGTCTAGGGCCAAAACTGTAGACCTTGATCTCAGCAGTGCCTGTACACATTCGATCTGATGTCATCACCCCTGAATGCTGTCTGGTCCCCTGCACAATAATGGCGAGCACCCTTGAGCACACGGGAAGCTAGGGTTCCCGTGGGATGTGGGTGGGGGACCACTAACAGAGCTCTGTATTTATTGTGGAGTGAAGGATGTGTCTTTGCTGTTTCTCCTCTTGGTTTTTAAATTTTTATTTTTAGTGGTCTCCTTTCCGATTGTGTCTGTAGCTGCTTCCTGGCTTTTACAAAATTATTAAAAAGAAACCAGAAAAAGAAACCATGTCTTGTTCTTTGCTTGCTAGAGATGATGTGGGGTCTGACTTTTGGTGTGGAGAGAGCTTCAGATAAGTGTGCTGCGTTTGCTCCAGTCACCACTAAAGGATCTCTTGTGCCTGTGTGTTTCTTGTTGGCTCAGGGTTGGAGGGGAGGGTGGCGTGAGCACTTGTCAAGCCTAGTCCCACTTAAAGGAATGATCTTGAGATAGGTTTCCCTCTGGCTATAGTAAAGGTTAGTTTCCGGGTAAGTAGGACGGCAATACTTGCCTTTGAGATTTGGGGGTGGACTCTGATCTACACACTGGCATTGGTCAGGACCTACACTGAGACCATTGTCTTCTGTTCCACCCCTTCTAGTTGGACCAGACCCAGACTCTTGTGACTGCCTGGGTAACAGCAATTTTGGCTAGGGTATTTGGCCCTGCTGGGAGGAGAGGAGGGGTGGACCAGAGCGCGGTTTGGTAGAGGACTGTATATACGTGTAGATCCCAATGGCTGTAGAAGTGGTAAGGCAACAGAGGTCAGAGCTTTGCTCAGACCGAGAATGATTCATTCATCCACTTATTCAACAATGGAGCTCCTGTTAAAATGCTAGGCCCCAAATATGAATAAAACCTCTAGTCCCTGCCTTCAAGGAACTCACCATCTGAGGGGGTGAAGCAGGTACACACGAAATAAATGATGTGACTTGACACCATGGGAGGGGTGAGTGCTGATTGCTACAGAAACATAAAGAAGGACATGCTTGAGTCTTGAATGGGTGTTCCTGAAGTGGACTGAGAGGAGGGCTTGTTGGTGAGTGGTGTGCACAAAGCCACAAAGTGTGAAGAAGCACATTGTATTTGGAGGCATGGCCTGTAGTTTAGTGCGGCTGGAGGGTAGCCTGTGTGGGGTTGTGAAATAAAGCATACCATAGGGACAGTGTGGGTGGCTTTGTATATCCTACCAAGGAATTCAGATGTTCTCTTTGTAAATGGTGCGAGTGTGGAGGGGAGGGGGTCAGGTAGTGAAGGAGTAAGGAAGACGGTTGGATTTGTTAGTCCCCACAGCAGCAAGGGGGGGTACTTCCAAAGAGACTGGGGGAAGTTAGAGCAACAGCAGGGTAACAGTCACCATTTCACCCTTGTGTGACATTGCTAGTAGTAATTAGGAGGACATTGTGATCGTTTGGGTAAGATATTTTAGGGTTCTTGGTCAGTTGGATGTAGGAGGTAAGAAAGAAGTGGATGGCTTAGATTTCTGCATGAAATTCCTGACTGGGTGATCAGATTATTAGCCAAGATGGCAAAAGAGGAGTAGCATATTGGGGGAAAGATGAAATCAGATCAAGATATGCTAGTTTATAAACATATATGAGTTTAGCTTCATATAGGTCAAGATACGTAATCAACAACTGGGACTTGAAGCTAGGCTAGAAGTCCAGGCTAGAGTTTAAGATTTGAGGGCCATCAACTCAGAGCACACATGTGTATTTGAGGGAGATTGGCTGGCTCAGTTGGTAGAACATGTGAGTCTTGATCTTGGGGTTGGGATTTCAAGCCCCCCATTAGGCTTAGGGATTACTTAAAAAAAAGAAAAGAATCCTCTAGTATAAGTTATATAGTTATCTTTATACACAAAGAGCTCTTACAAATCAATAAGATGAGGGGCACCTGGGTCGCTCAGTGGTTAAGCATCTGCCTTAAGCTCAGGTCATGATCCCAGGGTCCTAGCATTGAGTCCCGCTTTGGGCTCCCTGCTTGGCTTCCCCCTCTCCCACTTCCCCTGCCTATGTTCCCTCTCTCAGTATCTCTTTCCCTGTCATATAAATAAATAAAATCTTTAAAAAGAATCAGTAAGATGAATAACCTGATAATTGGATCAAGGATATAAATAATTTGCAGAAAAAAATATGTAACATCAACAAATACTGATACTCAGCCTCACTCATTAAATGCAAAACAAAACAGTTGAGAACTCAGTTCTTAACCTTATAGATCAGCAAAACAAATTTTTGTAAGACTTCATTTTGAAGTAATCTCTGCACCCAATGTGGGCCTTGAACCCACAACCCTGAGATCAAGAGCTGTGTGCTCTACCGACTGAGCCAGCCAGGTGCCCCCCTCCATAAACCAAAGTTCAGTGATTTGGTATTGGCAAAAGTGAGGGGAAACAGACAGTCTTATGCATGGTGGGGATTTACATTGTTGTAACTTTAGTGAGAGTAATTTGATAATACAATAATTAAAAACATTCCTTTTGATCTGACAATTCCACTTACAGGAATTTTTTTTAAAGACTTTATTTATTTATTTATTTGACAGACAGAGATCACAAGTAGGTGGAGAGGCAGGCAGAGAGAGAGGATGAAGCAGGCTCCCCGACGAGCAGAGAGCCTGATGTGGGGCTCGATCCCAGGACCCTGGGATCATGACCTGAGCCGAAAGCAGAGGCTTTTAACCCACTGAGCCACCCAGGTGCCCCCACTTACAGGAATTTTTAAAATTTCACTTATATAAGGATATTTACTGTGACATTTTAAGACAATAAAACTTGGAAGCTAATGAGTGTACACCAGCAAAGAACTAGTTAAGTTACAACACATTAATTCGGTGGAATATTTACAGAGCCAGTAAAAAAATGACATAGAATTCTATGTGCCAAGGGGTGATACGGAAAGCTCTTCAAGATAGACTATTAAGTAGGAACAAAACAAAATGGAACAAAAACCCCAAGGTGCAGAACATTTGTGTGATGTCTGTTTATACATAATTTTTTTTCTGGAAAAATATATAGGAAACTTAACTTCTGGTTTTTCTTCTGTACTCTTTCAGCTTTCCTAACCAGATAGAAGCATTACTTTTCTCATTCATTTTATAATCATCATAACAGTAAAAAATTGGGGGACCTCTAACATTTAAAGGATGAAAGAAGATTCAGCACCAGAGATGAAAAAAGAATAACTGAAGAGACAGGACAGTGATGTGGGAAGTCTTGGGAGGAAAGGACTTTCCAGGAACAGTCAGCGATGCCAAATGCTGCTTAAAGAGCCATGTTAAGTAAGATGAGGACAGAAGAGGGTTCATTGGCTTTGTCAGTAGGTAGTTTGATCATTTCATGAGTAGTTTTGGTCAGATGGTAGGAGTGGGGGTCCTATGGCAGTGGGTAGAGTGAGGAAGCAGGTACAGCGTTTCAAGCCAACAGCCAAAGGGAGTCAAGAGGATTTTGTATTATAAGATGGGCTGTTCTGGTATTTTTATGCTTAACGAAGATTGTCAATGGAGAAAGTGAATACATTTTGGTTCTACTGTTGAAATAAATCATTTATGAAGGATGGACTAGTTCTCCGCTTTGGTTTTTTAGTCTTTTTTTTAATCTAGTGTGATGTTTCCTTAGAGAATTTATTTATTTATTTGACAGAGATTACAAGTAGGCAGAGAGGCAGGCAGAGAGAGAGGAAGGGAAGCAGGCTCCCCGCTGAGCAGAGAGCCTGACTTGGGGCTCGATTCCAGGATCCTGGGATCATGACTCGAGCTGAAGGCAGAGTCACCCAGGTGCCCCCTATTTATTTATTTTTAAAGATTTTATTTGTTTATTTGACAGAGATCACAAGTGGGCAGAGAGGCAGGCAGAGAAAGAGGAGGAAGCAGGCTCCCTGCTGAGCAGAGACCCCCCCCCCCCATGCCAGGCTCGATCCCAGTACCCTGGGATCATGACCTGAGCTGAAGGCAGAGGCTTTAACCCACTGTGCCACCCAGGTGCCCCTACACTTATTTATTTTTAAAGATTTTATTTATTGATTTGAGATGGGGGAGGGAGGACTTGCAGAAGCCTGAGGGGGGGGAAGGGCAGAGAGAGAGAGAGAAGCAGGCTCCCCAGTGAGCAAAGAGCCCGACATGGGGCTTGATCCCAGGACCCTGGGATCATGACCTGAGCTGAAGGCAGATGCTTAACTGACTGAGCCACCCAGGCACCCCTATTTATAAAGTTTTATTTAAGTAATTTGTATACCCAATCTGGGGCTCATGACCCCAAAATCATGAGTAGCACAGCACACTCTTCTGACTTGGTCAGTCAGGTGCCCTAATACACTTACTTAAAAGGAAAACATTTTACCACTATCATACATAGAAAGCAAACTGTTTCCCTGAGACACATTAAAATAAATATCCAACTATTCAAAAATGCTTGGCTGTGTACCAAATAATCCTTAAATGCATTTAGCTTTCCACAGATTCTCCGCCACCCCCAACTTCCATCAACCATGGTCTGGAAGCCAACGGTCCATGTATAGTCTGAAGGTCAATGGTAGCTTGATGCTACATCAGTGCCTATGTCATTCACCTGGATTCATCTTATCATGTAGGCATTTTATCATCTCACATCCTCTCCGGAAGAAGGGTGAGTAGAGTACAAGATCTTTTGAGAGAGGCCACATTCACATAACTCATAGGATATTGTTATACTTGTCCTATTTCATTACCATTGTTAATCCTTTATTGTGCCGAATTTATAAAAAAAACTTTATCACAGGTATGTCTGTGCAGGAAGAAATAGTATATATCGTGCTCAGTGCTATCTGTGGTTTCCCGCATTTCCTGGGGGTCTTGGAACATACCCCATGGGGATCAGAGGGAACTGTTAAATACGGCACTTTGGAAACCCTTAGGCAGTTAGTGAGTAATCTCTTTAGTATGCTGAGTTTAAAGATGGCTTAAGGGGTGGTCTAATCTTAATCTCCTCAAGGAGTCAGGGATAAACTTGGCCCAAATATGTACAAAGACACCAAGCAGGAAATAGCAAGTGTCCTAAGAGAGCTATGCTTGAAAAACCATGAAGAACTCACATCAGGGGGCACCTGGGTGGCTCAGTGGGTTAAAGCCTCTGCCTTCGGCTCAGGTCATGATCCCAGGGTCCGGGATTAAGCCCCGAATCCGGCTCTCTGCTCAGCAGGGAGCCTCCTTCCTCCTCTCTCTCTCTGCCTGCCTCTCTCCCTACTTGTGATCTCTGTCTGTCTAATTAGTTAATTAATTAATTTAAAAAAAGAACTCACATCAGGGAGTTCTGGGAAGTCTTCATGGAGGTAGAGGCTCTTAAACTGGGGCATAAAGGATAGGTAAAATGCGTGATTTCACCAATGGGTAGAGCATTTCAGGAGGAGGGAACCTTGGGCATAAAGACAAGAAATTGAGAAGGCTTAGATGTTGAAGGGATGAAGTGGAAAAATAAGGCAGGAAATATACCTTCCAGTCAGACTCTTGAAGGTCATTACTTTCAGAGCTTAATCTAAGGGCAGGGAAGTGTGTGGATGAGAACGTTTGAACAAGTGAAGGAAAGTGGTTCTGTGATTGGGTTCAATGAATGTACCTCAGCTGCCCAGTCACACCGTTATACTCTAGATATTGCCAGAATGTACACCTGTGAAACCACAAATTCAAACATCAAGTTCTCTGTCCATAGCTTCCCCAACTCACTTGCTCAAATAACCCCACAACAATAATTCTTTGACCTCATGAATCCCCTAATTAATTCTCCTGTCCCACATACATTTTCTCTTATTTTATCGGGTTCTTCCAGTCTTTGTTTGCTCCCTTTCCCACTTAAATTCCTGAATTTATTATCATTATGACTCTTGCAAATACCTTCACCTCCCTAGGCAGTATTCCAGGGTCCTATGCCCTGCCTCCAGAGGAATCCAAACATTGCACCTGTGGGGTTCAGGAGTTTTGGAGCCAATCTTAAACCTGGGTAGCTTAACAACCATCAGCCTTCACTAGATCCTCACCATTACCTGGGAACCTTTATTTTTTTCTCTCCAATTCCCCTCTCTAAAACAACTGTTTCTTACCTTATTCACATTCTTCAGATCTCTCCCTCCTACTCTCCGCTCTTGACTGCCTCATACTTTAATGAGAAAATACATGCCCATCAGATAAAAACTCCCTCATCTTCCTGTGGGTTTTTTCTTTTTTCTTTAAAAATTTTTAAGATTTTATTTATTTATTTGACAGAGATCACAAGTAGGCAGAGAGGCAGGCTCCCCGCTGAGCAGAGAGCCCGATGTGGGGCTCGATCCTAGCACCCTGAGATCATGACCTGAGCTGAAGGCAGAGGCATTAACCCACTGAGCCACCCAGGCGCCCCCCTGTGGGTTTTTTCTTTAATGAAAATAGCTTCTTGGGGTGCCTGGCTGGCTCAGTTGGTAGAACATGCGATTTTTGGGGTGCCTGGGTGGCTCATTCATTAAGCGCCTGCCTTCAGCTCAGGTCATGATCCCAGGGTCCTGGGATCTAAAAAAAAGATTTTATTTATTTATTTGCCAGAGATCACAAGTGGGCAGAGAGGCAGGCAGAGTGAGAGAGAGGAGGAAGCAGGCTCCCCACTGAGCAAAGAGCTGATGCGGGGCTCAATCCCAGGACCCTGGGATCATGACCTGAGCTGAAGGCAGGCGCTTAATGAATGAGCCACCCAGGTGCCCCATAAATAAAATCTTAAAAAAAATGGCTATATAGGTGCTTCAGAACTTTTTTCTTGAATGACTCTACCTCACTGACTTGAATCCTTTCCATATATATATGTATATATGTATACATATATATATTTGTTGGTTTGTTTCCGGACTCTATTTTGTTCCATTTATCGGTCTGCACTATTACCATAAATTTTATTTACAAGAATTTTAATATCTGGTAGAGCAAGTCCCTCTCCTTTACTCTGTTACCCCTTTCATTTTTAGAATTTTCCTGGCTATAATTGCCTATTTTTTTCTGAAGGTGTTTTTCTCTTTTTTGTTTTAACAAGGTGTAACGCATGCTTATTAACCAATTTGCATTCTTGGGTCCTGGCTGTCTTTTAACCCACTCAATTAATGAGAGTCTTTTTAAAAAAGATTATTTATTTGAGAGAGAGAGAGGTAAGGAGGGGCAGAGAGAGAGGAAGAGGATCTCAAGCAGACTCTGCACTGAGGGCAGAGCCTGGTGCGGGGCTGGATCTCATGACCCTGAGATTATGATCTGAGCTGAAATCAAAAGTCAGATGCTCAACAGAATGAGCCCCCCAGGTGCCCCATATTAATGAGAGTTTTCATAAGCTCTCATTAGAGTCCACACTGTTCACCTGCTGCCTTACATGCTTATCTATTTCACCATTTCTGCATTAATTTGTTAAAGAGCAGGAGAATAAAATTTGTAGTTTATGCCAGGGTAAGGGAAGATAATCTATAGCCTGTTTAGTGCCATTTAATGGCATTTTCTTACTCATTCTTGCATATCCTCCTCAACATGCACCTGCTTCCTTTATTATCTCCTTTTGTCTTCTTTTACTTTTTTCCCTGTCTCTTAATTCTTTCTTTCTTTTTTTTTTAAATTTTATTTATTTATTTGTTAGAGAGAGAGAGCGAGCGAGCACAGGCAGACAGAGTGGCAGGCAGAGGGAGAAGCAGGCTCCCTGCCAAGCAAGGAGCCCGATGTGGGACTCGATCCCAGGACGCTGGGATCATGACCTGAGCCGAAGGCAGCTGCTTAACCAACTGAGCCACCCAGGTGTCCCCTCTTAATTCTTTCTTACTGGTAACATCTAGGGAGGCTATCTAGAACGAAAACAGAAACACTGGAGAAACCCATACAACGACATAAGGGCTTTCACCCTTTCTGCATATTTTTATTTCATATTTTTTATTAACTTTTATTTGTTTTTTATTTCACCTTTTCTGCATATTTTTATTTTTTATTCAATGCAGTGGTACCATTTCCATAGGCCTGAATTTAGAGGCATATTTACAGTCAGTATTAATCAAGAATCATTTGATTCTTGTTTGCCTTATATAATCTTGTATGATATCATATCCATCCTACTACAGACGCTTTTTTAAAGTAATCTGTACATTGGGGTGCCTGGGTGGCTCAGTGGGTTAAAGCCTCTGCCTTCAGCTCAGGTCATGGTCCTAGGGAAAGGGATCAAGCCCTACCTCGGGCTCTCTGCTCCGAGGGGAGCCTGCTTCCTCCTCTCTCTCTTTTTTTTAAAAGATTTTATTTATTTATTTGACAGAGATCACAAGTAGGCAGAGAGAGAGGGGGAAGCAGGCTCCCTGCTGAGCAGAGAGCCTTATGCAGGGCTCTATCCCAGGACCCTGAGATCATGACCTGAGCCGGAGGCAGAGGCTTAACCCACTGAGCCACCCAGGTGCCCCAATCACTGAGATTTCTAAGATGTATGGGAAAGGACCACCATGGGCTGGAGAGCCAAGGTCTAAGTTTCGCCCTGTTTCCTGTTCATTTATTATTTTTACTAACAATATATTATTTGCCCCAGGGGTACAGGTCTGTGAATCATCAGGCTTACACATTTCACAGCACTCACCATATCACATACCCTCCCCTGTGTCCATAACCCAACCATCCCTGTTCATTTATGAACAATAAAGTTATGGTAGAGCCAGGGGCCTGGGTGGGATGATGGAAGTTGGGAGCACTTAGTTTGCCAACCAGGAAATGGAGAACAATAATGGAAACTCACGCTTGTTACCTATTACATGCCCGCACCAGTGTCCTAGATGCTTTATATATGTTATTCTATTGAATGAGAAGCTTAGAACTACTTTTATTTTCATTTTATAGATGAAAAAAATGAAGGCAATGAGATTCTAAGTAGCTAGCACATAGTATATGGTGCATGAGGATTCAGTCAATTATGAGCTACTCGACTGCCCTTTCCACCAGACTTCTATGTATATTTTAGCAATCTGGGATTGTAAAATGAATACCAAATTGCAGGATGCAAAAGAAGAGGCTTTAATAGCAGTACTTCCCCTGTTTTTCCTTTCTTCTTCATTGTACGAAGTGCTTTAGATGCAGAAAATTTTGAAAAGGGAAAACAAATTATTTTTAGAAGCCCCGTCTTTTCCATGATAGGTAATGACCCACTCAGAGACTGTCAGGGCCAGGAGGAAACTCTCTGTTTCCAGAATTGAAATGTTTCCAGAACTGAAACCACAATCTCTTTTCTTCTTGCTAGCCAGCTTCACGACCGGCTTGACCTGAGGTGCAGGAGCCTCAAAAGAGGGCTATGAGGCGAGAGGCTTGTTAATGTCTTGATTTGGGGTTTTCCCCCAAATCTGGAGGCATCATGCCTTAACACTGTTGTCTCTGAATAGAGATTTCAGTAAAAGGCCAACTCCTTTGTTGAAAGCATCACCCATATATTTAGCTGGTACCAGATATGTTCACTTGTATATTCCACCCCCATTCCCAAAACCATTTGTCTGGAGATGGGTGGGACCGCCGCCCTTACTGGGTACCTGCAGGGGAGTCATTAGATAGTCTCCTTCAGATTTGACAAGGGCTGGGCAGCAGAAACGTGTCTTAGAACTACGGGGTTTTTCATTCCTCTCACCTTCTGATATATTTTTTTAAGATTTTACTTATTTATTGGACAGAAAGGAATACACCCAGACAGGGAACACATACAGGGGGAGTGGGAGAGGGAGAAGCAGGCTCCCTGCCCAGCAGGAAGCCCCATGTGGGGCTTCATCCCAAGACCCCAGGATCATGAGCTCAACAGAAGGCAGACGCTTAACGACTGAGCCACCCAGGCGCCCCTCAACTTCTGATATTTCTGACATTTGCCTCTTGAATAACCAGTGGGCAGTACTGTTTACTTCCTTCACTCTACCTCCCCCTCCCCCCTTCTCCGCCCCCCCGCACTTCCCCCATTTCCCCTCTTCTCCCCCCCACTCCCCCCTCTGTATTTCCGCTCCCTCCTTCTCTCTTTCCGCTCTCTCCCTCTCACCCTTTTCGATCCCCCCCCACCAGGCCTCCTCTCTGCTTGCCTGTAACCCTGGCCATCTGCACCCCTCTCAATAATGGTAGTGTGCTTTCAGTATTGCCCTATAATTCCTTACTCTCTGTGATTCTAACCCCGACCTTCTAAGCTGCAACCTTAGGATTTAAGGCCTACACGGCGCCCCGTGCGGAGACGACGACGACGACGACGACGACGACGACGACGACGACGACGCTGCTTACGCTGGCATAGAGGGTAAAGGCCAATTGGGCGTGGCCGTTGCTGACGTCACAATGGGGGAGGTGCCTTCTGAGCTGCGAAGGACCCCGTGGACAGAGTTTGTGGAGAGGGAACTGTGGCGGTCGTGTTCCCCGCGGAGGTTGGGGAATTCCTACTCAGCGAAGGTAGGAAGGGCAAAAGGTGGGTCAGCTACAGGTTCTGAGTGCTTTACAACTAGCAAGAAGATGTGGCCATTAGTTTAATACTTTTTAGAGGGTTTCTGAGGCAGTGGTTTTGAACTGCAGAGTTGCTGTAGTTGACTCAGGTGACGGAAAATGGGTAAAAGCAGAGGGCTTTTGTTTGTTTGTTTTTTGACTTGGATTAAGTATGGGGAGCGTTGTGCGGCAGGAGATAGAAGTTTAGAGGCAATTGACCAAAATATCGCTGTAGCCGGGCCGTTGATTGTTGGGGGCGGGGAGCTGAAGGCGCTAGCAGGTCTGCGAGAGTGGGAAAAACAACAGCGAGTGATTGGATACTTTGAACGTATGGGCGGTGACCTGGGGAGATTTTGAACCAATTAGGAGGAGGCATCGAGTACCAGCCAGACTAATCACGGGGTATCTCGAGCTCTGGTTTCCCTGTTGTGGGGCAGACTATGGTTAAGAAAAGACCGCGTGAAAATTTAGTTAACGCTCGGTTCTTGGCATGCGACAGCCAGGCCCTGCCCCTCATTAACTGCTTTTTCTGAGTTTTAAAATTTCTAAAGCATTTTTTTCCTCTTTGGATAGCAAGTAACTGGAAAAGTTGTAAAGAGATTTATTGAGAGACCGAAGGATAAAGGACAGAATATTAAAATATTTTCTTATTTCATAGGCCTGAACCAGAGATTTAAAAATGGACGATATTGATTTTCGTTTCATGGATTTTAAAGGTATATAGCTTTATGTGGTAGTAAAGAAAATGTTAAGTTGTTTGTTGCCTTATCTGAGGCAAAATACATCTAAATGTATTTTGTTTCTGAATTTTATCTCTTTTGACTGTCCATAGGTCTGAATTTTCTCATATATGTACCAGAAAAACAACATAGATGTTTAAGACTCTGGAACCCTCTTATAAGCTAGTATAAGGAAATAGAATTCACAATTCATCGCTTGTTTTCTGAGAATTTTTATGGCATGCAAAATAACACTGGTTTAATCTGAATTAGAGATCCACTGCTTTAAAAGTACATTTAAAAAATTACTGCAAGAGGGGCGCCTGGGTGGCTCAGTGGGTTAAGGCCTCTGCCTTCGACTCAGGTCATGATCTCAGGGCCCTGGGATTGAGCCCCATGTCGGGCTCTCTGCTCGGCGGGGAGCCTGCGTTCTCCTCTCTCTCTGCCTGTTTCTCTGCCTACTTGTGATCTCTGTCTGTCAAATAAATGAATAAAATCTTAAAAAAATTACTGCAAGATCCCGAAGTACCTTGCCATAATTACCAGTGAAAAATAAATTATATCCTGTGTAGTTTTAGACTTAAGTGCATTTTATTGTATCTTATTTATTTTAAAAACTGGTAATGCATGTATGGTATTTATGGGAAATCTTAATAAACAAAAGCAATTTAATTGACCAGAGCACCAGATTCCTGAACCATGCCAGATGTGGGAGAGTTTACGGTATTTCTTTTTTTCTGGGGACATGATTAGGCCTGTAATGCATTCACATTCAAATTCACATAATAATGAAATATGTTGTAAGCAGGGTGGCTACAAATCTATTAGGTCAGTGTTTTCTTAATGCTTGTCATTTAAAAACTACAACAATGAAGCCTTAATTTTTTTTAAGCCTTAAGTTTTTTTTTTTTAAAGATTTTTTAAAATTTATTTGATAGACAGAGATCACAAGTAGGCAGAGAGGCAGAGAGAGAGAGAGGAGGAAGCAGACTGTCCTCAGAGCAGAGAGCCCGATGCGGGGCTCGATCCCTCGAGCCTGGGATCATGACCCGAGCCGAAGGCAGCAGCTTTAACCCACTGAGCCACCCAGGCGCCCCTAAGCCTTAAGTTTTTTAAAAAAACTTTATTTTTTATTTTGTCTTTGATTTTTATTTTTTTTTAAGATTTATTTATTTATCTGACAGAGATCACAAGTAGGCAGAGAGGCAGGCAGAGAGGCAGGCAGAGAGAGAGGAGGAAGTAGGCTGTCCTAGGAGCAGAGAGCCGGACATGGGCCCGACCCCAGAACCCTGGGATCATGACCTGAGCTGAAGGCAGAGGCCCCAACTCACTGAGCCACCCAGGTGCCCCTGATTTTTATTTTTTAAGTAAACTCTATTCCAAACATGGGGCTCCAACTCACAACCCCACGATCAAGACACATGATCTACTGACTGAGCCAGCTAGGCACTCCCAAAGTCTTAAGTTTTAATTTAGGATGTAGTATCTTTCTTATTTATTTATGTATTTTATTTTATTTTTATTTTAGTTTTTAAGTAATCTCTGTATCCATTGTGGGACTCAAACCCACAACCCTGAGTTCAAGAATTGCATGCTCTGGGGATGCCTGGGTGGCTCAGTAGGTTGAGTGTCTGCCTTCAGCTCGGGTCATGTTCCCAGGGCTGTGGGATCAAGCCCCACATCGGGCTCCTTGCTCAGCAGGGAGCCTGCTTCTCCCTCTACCTGAGGCTCTCCCTGCTTGTGTGCACTCTCTCTCTGATGAATAAATGGATAAAGTCTTAAAAAAAAACTGAACCAGCTAGGCACTCGAAGGATATGATATCTTAAAGATATAAACATGGAATAGGGATTATGACTTTTAAGTACAGTTGACCCTCAAACAGCTAGGGTTTGAACTGCTCATATCGACTTAAGTACAGTTGACCCTCAAACAACTAGGATTTGAACTGCTCATATCGACTTCTATGCAGATTATTTACAGTCTGATATTGTAAATATTTCTCCTTATGATTTTAACATTTTCTTTTCATTTGCTTTATAATAAGAATACAGTATATAATAAACATAACATGCAGAATATATGTTAATTGACTGTTATTGGTAAGTCTTCTGGTCAGCTGTAGGCTATTAGTAGTTAAGTTTATGGAGAGTTAAATTCATAGGCTGATTTTTAAATGTGCAGGGGTCAGTGTCCCTAACCGATGCCCCCCCCCCCGTGTTGTTCAAGATTCAATTGTGTATGGTATTTGAGACCTTGTATTTACATAAATATTTGAAGCACACAGAAAAGTATTGAGAACAAGGTATATTATCTGTATACCTACTATTAAGTTTTGTTGAATCTTAACAGTTTGCCATATGCTTCAGATAGTTCATTGTTCAGAGAACCACAAGATTACATGTACCAGTTTTTCATCTTTTAAAATTTTACATAAATTTTGTCCTTTTGTGTGATTTTTTTTCTGCATCTTGTCTTTTTCTTAAGATTTTATTTATTTATTTGACAGACAGAGATCACAAGTAGGCAGAGAGGCAGGTAGAGAGAGAGGGGGAAGCAGGCTCTCCGCTGGGCAGAGAGCCCAATATGACCCTGGGATCATGACCCAAGCCGAAGGCAAAGGCCTTAACCAGCTGAGCCACCCAGGCACCCCTGCAGCTTGTCTTTTTTTTTGCTCAGTATTATGTTTTCCATATTTACCCATATGGATATTTTAGTTCTAGATCATTTGTTTCCACGGTTGATTAGTATTATTACTTCGAATATAAGCCTTTCTCTCAAATAAATAAAATCTTAAAAAAAAATCTCTTTCTCTCTGAAAATAAATAAACTAAATTCTTAAAAAAAGGGGGGATATGTGGGTAGCTCAGTTGGTTAAGCATCTGCCTTCAGCTCAGGTCATGGTCCCTGGGGTCCTGGGATAGAGCCCCAGGTCTGGCTCCCTGCTCAGCGGAAAGCCTGTTCTCCCTCTCCCTCTGCAGCTCCCCCTGCTTGTGCATTCTCTCTCTCTCCCTTTATCTCTCTCTTTTTAAAAATTTTATTTATTTATTGGACACAGAGAGAGAGATCACAAGTAGGCAGGGAGGCAGGCAGAGAGAGAGGAGGAAGCAGGCTCCCCACCAAGCAGAGAGCCCGATGTAGGGCTCGATCCCAGGACCCTGAGATCATGACCTGAGCTGAAGACAGAGGCTTAACCCACTGAGCCACCGAGGCGCCCCTCTCCCTTTCTCTCTTAAATAAATAAAATCTTTACGTTGAATATAAATATACCACAATTTATCTAATCTTCTTTGTTGGCTCTATGAGTTGTTTCAAATATTTGCTATTACAAACAACACTGTAGTGAACATTGTGTTTCAGAGAATTTAGCAGTTTTTCTTTTCTTTCTTTTTTTTTTTTTTTTTTTGAGTAATCTCTATGCCCAATGTGGGGCTCAAACTTACAGTCCTAGATCAAGAATCACATGCTCTACAGACCTCGTCAGCCAGGGGTCTCTAGCAGGAATTTCCAAACATTTTTGGCCACCACCCATGGAAAGGAAATACATTTTACATCACATCTACACAATGTGTCAAAAGTTTAATGAAATAACCCTTATTACATGCAGTACACTATGACATTTAAAAAAAATTACATTCAGTTAATTAACATGTACTGTATTATTTGTTTCAGGGGTATAAGTCAGTGATTCATCAGTCTTATATAATACCCAGTGCTCATTACAATACATACCCGCCCCAATGTCCATTACCCAGTTACCCCATTCCCCCACCCCCCTCTTCTCCCAGCACTATGACATTTTCTATTCTACGCTTTTTCATTAATGGGGCGCCTTCTCCCTCTCTCTCTCTCCCTCCCTACTTGTGATGTCTCTGTCAAATAAATAAATAAAATCTTTTAAAAAATGTTGGTTATGACCCACTAAATTCATTTATTTCTTGAGCAGTTGTGGGTGAGGCTCTAGGACAGTACTGTCTGAAACAGTGTAAACACAATTTTATATTTCTTAGTAGCCACATTAAAAAACTAAATAAATTACATTTAAAAAAAAATATTTATTTATTTGCCAGAGGGAGAGAGATCACAAATAGGCAGAGAGGCAGGCAGAGAGAGAGGGGGAGGCAGGCTCCCCACTGAGCAGAGAGCCCAATGTGGGGCTTGATCCCAGGACCCTGGGATCATGACCTGAGCCGAAGGCAGAGGCTTAACCCACTGAGCCACCCAGGCGCCCCAATTAAATTTTAACAATACAGATTATAGGGACACCTGTCTTGCTCAGTCAGAAGAGCATGTGACTCTTGATCTCAGGGTTGTGAGTTTGATCCCCATTAGGTGTAATGATTACTTAAGTAAATAAATTAAAAAACCATACAAATTACATAGCTCAATATATCTAGAGTGTTATCATTTCATCATATAATCAATATAAAAACGAGATGTTTTATGTTCTTTTTTTTGTACAAAGTCTTTGAAGTCAGGTATGTATTTTATTTTTTTAAGATTTTTTTAAGATTTTATTTATTTATTTGACAGAGATCACAAGTAGGCAGAGAGGCAGGCAGAGAGAGAGGGGGAAGCAGGCTCCCTGCTGAGCAGAGAGCCCCATGTGGGGCTTGATCCCAGGAGTCTGAGATCATGACCTGAGCTGAAGGCAGAGGCTTAACCCTCTGAGCCATTCCGGCGCCCCCAGGTATGTATTTTGTACTTAAAAACATAACTCATTTTGGACTTGCCTCATTTCAAGTTCTCAGTAGTCACATGTGGTTAGTAGCTACCTTATATAGTGGCAGTGCTGTTCAGGGTATACATTTAGGAGTGGAGCTTCTAGGTCAAAAGCTATGGGCATCTTTAACTTTATAAATATTGTCACGTTGCTGTTGAGTAGTATTAAAAATTTGTACTCCCTCTTCCTTTCACTTTTCCCTATATCCTTGCTAAGAATTGGTATTGTCAGACTTAAAAGAATTTGTAGGTATGAAAAGTGTTGTTGTTTTAATTACCATTTTATTTTGGAATACTTCTAGATTTACAGAAAAAGTACAGAAATAGTGCAGAGTTCCCATATTACCCCCAGCCAGTTTCATTTTCATTTATGTTAGCACTTTCCGTGAGCATTGTTTGAATTTCCATTTCCCTGATAACTAGTAAAATTGAATGTATTTTCATAGATTTATTAGCAATTTGTGTTTTCTCTTCTGTACATGTAACCTTTTCAGTCAAGTTTTGTATAAATAAACCACCAAAAAAGCCACCATGTGGCAGCTTTAGGTCATTTTCTTCTTAGGGAGAATTGATGTAACATCCATCTTTGTGTTTCAAGACCAAGAAGAAATTCATCTAAGTTATACCCATTGGGGCTAAATAAGTGTAACTCCTTTTCTGCATGCCAGATTGTCAACTATTTGAAGATATTTATGTCCCCTGGGAAGTCTCTTCTTCAGATTATGCATTTTTAGTTCTTTCATTCATTCCTCATACTTCATGGTTTCTAGTCACCTTATCGTCTTGTGTGCTGTCCTCTGAAAATTTTCTATTTTTTCATGATATTCCTTGAAGCGTGGTACCCAAAACAACACAATATTTTAGGTTTTTTTTCCTTAGGTTTTTTAATTATTTTTTTCTTTTTTGGGGGTGAGGCCAGTCAAACTATACTAGTGATTCATTTTGAGCTTTTTGACCCCAAAGACTCTCAGTCTTTTTATTTTTGTTATTTTTTAAAATATTTTATTTATTTACTTGACAGAGAGAGACACCAGTGAGAGAAGGAATACAAGCAGGGGGAGTGGGAGAGGGAGAAGCAGGCTTCCCAGCAGAGCAGGGAGCCTGATGTGGGGCTTGATCTCAGGACCCTGGGATCATGACCTGAGTCAAAGTCAGCTGCGTAACAACTGAGCCACCCAGGTGCCCCTATTTTTATTTTTAAAATTTTAATTATTTTTATTTTTTTTATAAGATTTTATTTATTTGACAGAGGAAGCACAAGCAGGGGGAGCAGGAGACAGAGGGAGAGGGTAAAGCAGGCAGGGAGCCTATGTGGGGCTCAATTTCAGACCCTGGGATCATGACCTGAGCCAAAGGCAGATGCTTAACTGGCTGAACCACCCAGGTGCCCCAACCCTCAGTCTTTTTAAGTACGTGCGGCTGTTAAATTATATCTTGCCTGTCATATATTAGTATAGTTCGTTTTGAAGACTTAAATGCAGGAGTGTAACTTTTTTTTTAAGTAGGCTCCATGCCTAGTGTTGGGCTTGAATTCATAACCCTGAGATCAAGAGTCACATGTTCTACCGTCTGAGCCAGCCAGGTGCCCCTATAATTTTTTTTCTTACATTAATCCCATTACTACAATTTGAGATTTCATTTTTAGTCTTAATTATACATCTGTCTTGTTACCTCTCAGGTACTTCATCCAACTCATCTTTAAAAGATTTTATTTATTTATTTGAGAGAGAGAAGGAGAGAACAAGTGAGGGAGGGTGGGGTTATAGGGGCAGAGAGAGAAAGAGAAACAAGACTCCTCACAGAGCAGGGAGCCTGACACAGGGCTTGATCCCAGGACCTGAGATCATGACCTGAGTCTAAGGCAGACACTTAACCAACTGAGCCACCCAGGTGCAACTTCATCCAATTTATCGATGAGATTGTTAAATAGGACAAGGCCAATAACAGAATGCTATGCCATGAAAAAAACCTCATTTCAGATTGACATCAGTCCATCAAGCAACATGTTTGTTCGGACTTCCTGATTTGCCCTTGTCTTCAAGGTCTGGCAACTCTCTTATTCTGTATTTAACTTTGTCCCTAGATTTAGAATTTCTGGTTCAACTTTTTGAAGGACACTTGGGGCTCTTTGAATGTGTACTTCTGTTATGAACTCTCTTGTTCACTTCCTTCTCAGTTTTATTGAGATGTAATTGACATATAACATTGTGTGATTTTTAAGGTATACAAGGTAGTCATTTTATATATGTATGTATATCTAAATGATTACCACAGTAAAGTTAGTTAGCACATTCATCATCTCACATACGTTACAGTTTTTCTTGGGGGTGGGGAAATGGGTGAAGATTGTCAAAGGGGACCAACCTCCTATTTACCTTTGAGGCTGCCTTTTATTTTTTATTTTTTTTTAAATATTTTATTTTATTATTATTTTTAAATTAAAAAATTTTTAAAAGATTTTATTCATTTATTTGTCAGAGAACACAAGCAGGGGGAGGGGCTGACAGAGGGAGAAGTAGGCTCTTGGCGGAGCAAGGAGCCCGATGTGGGACTCGATCCCAAGACTCTGGGATCATGACCTGAGCAGAAGATAGATGCATAACCATCTGAGCCACCCAGACACCCCCATCTATCTTTCCCTTCCCCAACCCTCCCCTCCCTTCTCTTTTCCTTTCCTCTCTCCTGCCTCCCTCCCTTTTCTCCTTTCCTCCCTTAGTAATCGCTACACCCAGTGTGAGTCTGAACCCAGGACCCCAAGACTGAGAATCAGATGCTCTTCTGATTGAGCCAGCCAGGCACTCCGAGACTGCTTTCCTGAGGTTGAACAAAGTCTGATGCCACACTGTGCTATCCTGACCTATAGCCTCCAGGGATTTCAGCTCTGCAGTACTTTTTCTTTCTTTTCCCTGCCTTCCCTTCCTCCCACCTTCCTTTTCCTTTCCTTTTCTTTTCTTCTTTCTCTTTTATTGTTTTTTTCTCAGAAATTAGTTAGACTTAGGCATAATTTATGTAGAGTAGAATTTGCACATTTTAAGTGTATAGGTTGATACCATTTTTTGAGCAAATGTGAAACCACATAAATAACATTTCAAAGAATAGAACATTCTTATCTCAGAGAATTCTGTCATGCCCCTTTGTAGTCAGTCTACCCCCCCCCACTGTCCACTCTAGGCAACCACTGTTCTGATTTCTGTCACTATAGATTAGTTTATAAATGAAATCATACAGTATGTATTCTTTTTTTTCTGTGCTGTGTTTCACTAAGCATAATTATTTTGAGATTCATCCATATTGTTGCATAGGAGTAGTTAATTTTATTATTGCTTAGTAATATTCCATGGAATAAATATACCATAGTTTATCCATTCACATCTTGATGGACATTTTTGACTATCATGAATAAAGTTGCTATGAATATTCATGTACAAGTTTTTTTTAATTTTATTTATTTGACAGAGATCACAAGTAGGCAGAGAGGCAGGTGGGGGGCAGGGGAAGCAGGGTCCCCAGTGACCCTGATGAGGGGCTTGATCCCAGGACCCTGAGATGACCTGAGCCGAAGGCAGAGCCTTAACCCACTGAGCCACCCAGGCGCCCCCATGTATAAGGTTTTTAAAATGACTTAGGTTTTCATTTCTCTTGGGGGAAATACCTAGGAGTGGATTTGCTGAGATGTAAAGTGTCTTTGTAACCAGGTTTCAACAGATTGTCTAGAGTATGTCCTTTCTGGAGGACAGATTTTGAGAGGTTCAGTTCTTTATTTGAAGGGAATTAAAAGGTATAAACTTCTAGTTATAACATAAATAAGTCCTTGGGATGAATAGTGCAGCATAAGGAGTATAGTCAGTAATATTGGAATAATGTTGTATGATGATGGATGGTAACTACACTTACCTTGTTGACTATAGCATAATACATAGAATTGTTGAATAATATGTTGTGCACATGAAACTAATATAACATGTCAATTATACCTCAATTAAAAAATAACAATAGCACCTGGGCTGGGGGCATTTCCTAAAAATGTCCTGTCTGATTCAGAGAAAGTTCCTCATCTTGGCAAGCACCAGGACCATCCAAAATAGAAAGCAACTTAATATGGGCATAGCAAAAAACTGAGTGTTTAAAGAATAGTGTTTAAAGTATATTTGTACCAAGATAATTTAGCTCAGGGGCGTCTGGGTGGCTCAGTGGATTAAAGCCTCTGCCCTCGGCTTGGGTCATGAGCCCAGGGTCCTGGGGTCAAGCCCCGAATCCGGCTCTCTGCTCAGCAGGGAGCCTGCTTCCTCCCCTCTATCTGCCTGCCTCTCTGTCTACTTGTGATCTCTGTCTGTCAAAAAAGAAAAAAAAAAAAGATAATTTAGCTCAATTGTCCTTCAAAGCATCAGGATTGTTTCTTCTTAAAGAATGCCAGGTTTCGGGACGCCTGGGTGGCTCAGTTGGTTAAGCAGCTGCCTTCGGCTCAGGTCATGATCCCAGCGTCCTGGGATCGAGTCCCACATCGGGCTCCTTGCTCGGCAGGGAGCCTGCTTCTCCCTCTGCCTCTGCCTGCCTCTCTGTCTGCCTGTGCTCTCTCTCTCTAACAAATAAATAAATAAAATCTTTAAAAAAAAAAAAAGAATGCCAGGTTTCTTATGGTTAATTTGTTTTTTTTTTAAGGTTTTACGTATTTGTTTGAGAGAGGGAGAGAAGGAGCACAAATGGGGGGAGGGGGAGAGAGAAGCAGACTCCCTGCTGAGCAGGGATCCTAGGACTCTGGGATCATGACCTGAGCCAAAGGCAGATGCTTAACTGCTTGCATCACCCAGGCACCGCTCCTATGGTTAATTTGGAGACAGTTCTCCTTTTTCTAGATTTCTAACATCTTTGTGTTTGCTTTTATATATATATACCCTTATGGTCCACTAAAATATCTTAAGTTTATACTTTCTTTTCCTATTAAATTTATGATGACTATTACGTAGATACTAATTTGCTTCAACAAATTTTCAGAAGCTAATCACAATATGTACTCTAGTTCAGCCCTATCTGTTAGACCTGTAATGTGAGCTACAAATGTAATTTATAGGGATGTCTGTGGCTTAGCTGGTTAAGCATTAGACTCTTGATCTCAACTCATGTCTTGATCTCAGGGTCGTGAGTTCAAGTCCTGCATTGAACTCCATGCTTAGTTTGGAGCCTACTTAAAAAAATTTTTTTTTTGAGTAGTCACATTTAAAAAGTAAAGAGAAAAAAAAAGTAAAGAGAGATAGGTACAATTATTTTTAGTAACAATTATAACTTTAATACTATATTTTAACCCCACATATCCCCAAATATTTCAACATGTAATCAGCATACAAAATTACTGAGTTATTTTACATTTTTTTTATACTAAATATTTGGAATCTGATGTGTATTTTACAATTATAGCATATTTCACTTTGGACTAACCGCACTTAGAGTGCTCAGTAGCCACATGTGGCTGCCATGTTAGACTGCAGATCTAGACTTAAAAACTTCAGTATTAAACTTAGTCAAGATCATTGACGTTCTTTGGATCTCAATGGATTTAATTCATTTGGAAGCTTCCCTGAACTACTTTTTCCCTATTCCTTTAAATACCATAATGGGAATCCTCAGATTAGGAATGGTAGAGTTATTTGGAAATGTTTCAAGACAGGGCCACATAGTTCAGAGTCATGAGCATAGCTTCTATATGGCATGTGCAGAAATCTTGTTGGGGTCACCTGGTATGCACGTATTAGGTAGCAATAATAATACAGTTTATGAAATGAAGAGGTAGAATAACTAACACAATATAGCTTTCTTAGTCTGCCATGTAATGTGTTTCAGACTCTGTCCTCTACATGCCTGCCTTTCTTTATTAAATTTATTTTTATTTTATTTTTTTAAAGATTTTATTCATTTATTTGACAGACAGAGATCACAGGTAGGCAGAGAGGCAGGCACAGAGAGGAGGAAGCAGACCCTCTGCCGAGCAGAGAGCCCGATGCGGGGCTCGATCCCAAGACCCTGGGATCATGACCGGAGCCAAAGGCAGAGGCTTTAACCCACTGAGCCACCCAGGCGCCCCTATTAAATTTATTTTTAAAGTAAGGTCTGTGTCCAATGTGGGGCTTGAATTTATGACCCTGAGAACAGGAGTCTCTACTGATTGAGCCAACCTAGCTCCCCTTCCACATGCCTTTCTAATGGTGTTTCCTGTAGCCTTTTTCTACCCATTTTTCTAACCAAATGTAATTATGGTTATTTGAACCCATTGTGCTTTTCAGCACCTGTGTATGCATCTCCCTCTGTTTGGTATGTTGTCTGGCGATCTCCAACTCATCCTTCAAGAGCCACCTCAAATGGAATGGCACCTTAATGAAGCCTATTCTGCCATTCTTATAACCCAACTCTCAAATGGGCAGCTTTTCAATTCTTTCTTTATATTCATCTGGTATTCACAGCACTTAATACATAATATTGTAAATGTTCCCATTTTAATTTCCTGTAGTAGTATGATCTACCTACTTGATGGGTTAGATGGCCTCCTTCATCTTCTTTTTTTTTTTTTCTGCCATTATTTATTTATTTGACAGAGATCACAAGTAGTCAGAGAGGCAGGCAGAGAGAGAGGAGGAAGCAGGCCCCATGCAGAGCAAAGAGCCCGATGCGGGGCTCGATCCCAGGACCCTGGGATCATGACCTGAGCCGAAGGCAGAGGCTTTAACCCACTGAGCCACCCAGGCGCCCCAGCCTCCTTCATCTTTGTATTTCTACTAAGATGCATGGTATCTGCCTGGTACCAGGCCTTTTCAGTGTTTGTTGACTTAAGTTTTATAAGGAGAAATGTGGACACCAGCCAAAGTAGAAAGAGTGAAGTTGTCTTGTATTTTGTTCATGCTATGCTACTAATAGCTTCTATCTTGGGCAAGTTAGTTAACTTCTCTCTGCTTTATTTTAATCAGTTGTAAAATTAGAGTGTTTTACTAAATTATCTATTTATTTATTTATTTGAGAGAGAGAGCACAAGCAGGTAGAGTGGAAGAAGGAGAAGCAGGCTCCCCCCTCAGCTGGGAGCCCGATGCATGACTCTATCCCAGGACCCCGAGATCATAACCTGAGCCAAAGGCAGTCACTTAACTGACTGAGCCATCCAGGTGCCCCTGTTTTACTGAAAATTTTTATTTTTTATTTTTAATTTTTTAAAAAAAGATTTTATTTATTTGTCAGAGAGAGAGAGAGAGAGAGGGAGAGAGAGAGAGCGAGTGAGCACAGGCAGACATAGTGGCAGGCAGAGGGAGAAGCAGGATCCCTGCCAAGCAAGGAGCCCGATATGGGACTCGATCCCAGGACGCTGGGATCATGACCTGAGCCCAAGGCAGCTGCTTAACCAACTGAGCCACCCAGGTGTCCCTGTTTTACTGAAATTTTGAGGTGATTTATAGCTCTAAGAAATTGGTTGATTGGTAAATGTGTATTCATATGTATCTTGTGTGGAAATGACTCTAAGCTGCTCAAGGGAGGGGACTATGTCTTGTTTACATTATATCTGTGCTTAGCAAAATAACGTGATCATCATTAAATGTTTATTTTTTAACAGATTTATTTATTTTATAGAGAGACAGTGAGCGTGAATGGGGGGGGGGGGCAGAAGGAGTGGGGGAGAGAATCTTAAGCAGACTCCCCGCTGCGTGTGGCCTCATCCCAGGACCCATGAAAGCATGACCTGAGCTGAAATCACAAGTTGGTATCTTAACTGAATGAGCCACCGAAGCACCCCTTATTAAATATTTATAAATGAATAGATGAAAGAACTTCTGTTCATGTTGCTATCACCAGGGATGACCCTGTATATTTCTTTCCTTTTTTTTTAAAGATTTTATTTATTTGACAGAGAACGGGAGAGTGAGAGAAGGCATAAGCAGGGGGGGCAGCTGAGGGAGAAGGAGAAGCAGGCTCCCTACTGTGCAGGGAGCCCCACGCCGGGCTCAGTCCTAGGACCCTGGAACCATGACCTAAGCCAAAGGCAGATTGTTAACCCACTGAGCCACCCAGGTGCCCTGACCTTGTATATTTCTGATGGAGATTTAGAAATGTGCATTGATACATTAGATAAAGCTTTCTTGTGTTGTTCCCTCACCATGAAAACAATTCATAGGGAAAAGAGTGGGGTGCCTGGGTGGCTCATTTGGTTAGGCCTGTGACTCAGGATTTTGGGTTAGGTTGTGATCTCAGGATTGTGAGATCAAACCCTGCATTGGGCTCCATGCCCAGCGTGGGATTCTCTCTCTCCCTCTGCCCCTCCCGACTCTATCTACCTCTGTAAAAACAAACAAAACCCAAAACCAATTCATGGGATGCCTAATTGTTTATGACATTTTGTTTATTGATCCTCTAAATAACTAGTGTATTCTGTTAGGTTTGGAAAGACTGAAGATATTGTGTGTGGAAAATTAGCCATCTTTTGATTTTATTACACTTTTGATCTTTTCTATGTAAGTTTTATTTTATATATATTGTGTGTAGTTTATAATAGTTTAAAGATAAGAAACCACAAAGACAGTTTAATCAACTTAGACTTCTTTCTTCTTTCAAATACTTCTTTTGGTGAGAGTTGCTAAAATGTACTCAGCCTAGCTAATCCACTTCAACCTTCCAAATGTGTTGTTATAGTTTCTCAGCTGCATTCCCAGCCTTTCCAAGTGTTGTTTCTGGTCTAATTCAGATGTGAATCTGCTAGGATAGTGTCTTGGATTAAATCTTTCTCCAGTACCTATCACATTAACACTCAGTAAACAGAAATCAATTAATTAAAGTTGGTTAAATAGAAATAGCCTTTGGAAACTGTGGTAATTAAAACAAACGAGATCTTAGCTGAATAGAACATTCTCAGTCAAAAACAGTGGGGTCTATATCTTGGCCATTGTAAATAATGCTACATAATAATAAATATATAGCATAAATAATGCTATATAAGGGTGTATATATCCTTTTGAATTGGTGTTTTCATTTTTCTTTGGGTAAATACCTACTAACAGAATTATTGAATCATATTTTTAGGTTTTTTTAAAGATTTTATTTATTTATTTGTCAGAGAGAGAGCACACAAGCAGGCAGAGAGGCAGGCAGAGGCTGAGAGAGAAGCAGGCTCCCTGCCAAACAAGGAGCCCATGGGGGACTCGATCCCAGGACCCTGGGATCATGACCTGAGCCGAAGGCAGAGGCTTAACCCACTGAGCCACCCAGGCATCCCTCATATTTTTAGTTTTTTGAGGAACCCCCATGCTGTTTTCTGCAGTACTTGTGCCAATTTGCATTCCCACCAGTAGTATATGAGGGTTCCTTTTTCTTTATTTACTTTTTTAAATTAAAATTAAAATTTATTTAATTTAAAATTTTAAATTAATTTATATTTTTAAAATATATGTGCCCCTGGCAGACCACTCCTTTAATATTTATTTATTTATTTATTTGGGGTGGGGACACATGCAGGCACAGGGAGAAGAGTGGCAGGCAGAAGCAGGCTCCCTGCAGAGCAAGGAGCCCAGTGTGGGACTTGATCCCAGAACCCTGGGATCCTGACCTGAGGGGAAGGCAGACGCTTAACAGACTGAGCCATCCAGGCACCCTGAAGGGTTCCTTTGTCTCCAGATCATTGCCAACATTTGTTATTTCTTGCCTTCTTGATTTTAGCCATTTTGACAGGTGTAATGAATCTACTGATAGATTAATAAATAAGATGTACACACACACACACACACACACACACAGTGTAATAACATAGTTATAGAAAAGATGAGATCATATCATTTGTGACAACATGCATAGACCTTGATGGTATTGTGCTAAGTGAAATAAGTCAGACTGAGAAAGACAAATACTGTATGGTCTCACTCATATGTGGAATCTAAAAAAAAAAAAAAATCACGAATGAATCAACAAACAAAAGCAGAATCAGAATCTATAAACACAGAGGACAATCTGATGGTTGCCAGAGGGGAGGGGAGGAGAGTGGAGGGGAGGGCAAAATAGGTGAAGGGGAGTGGGAGATAACTGGCTTCCTGTTAGAGCATTAATAAGTCATGGGAATAAAAGGTACAGCATAAGGAATATAGTCAGTGATACTGTAATAGCATTATATGTTGAGAGGTGGTAGCTATACTTGTGCGTATAGAATAATGTTTAAAATTGTTGAATTACTATGTTGTACACCTGAAACTAATGTAACATTGTGTGTAAATTACACTGGAATGAAAAAAACTTAATCATTCACTGAAAAAACACAACAGGGCTCAGCTTCGAAGGGGAACAGGGTACAGTGAGAGTAAGAGAGTAATATATACAGATAGTTGGTAGAGAAGATGCTTATGGATAGGATTGGATGAGTTGGCAAGTTGAGTTTGGTTATGGGCCTTGTATTTAGAAGAGTGTGAAAGACAGAAAATATCTAATTGCATCCCTAGACAGTGTGCCTTTGGTTGAGAGGACTGAGCTGTGGCTCTTTGGGACATTCTTCCTACTGATGTAGTTTGACCAGAATCAAGCCAGAAATTCCTTTTTGGTTAGCATGATATTGTCAGCTCTTGCTTCCCCCACACTCCCAGCCATTTGCTCTCCAGAACTTTATATAGCTTTATCTCCTGTTGAGCTCAGGCTTTGGTTTGCTCCAGTCACTAAGCCAGTTCTGTTCAGGGCCAAAAAGAATAGCAGCATTGTGGAGTAGGGAAGAAGTTGGTTTGACGTGAAGTCCTGTTGGCCATCAGATTTGAGATTTAACATGCTAGGGGCAAACTCTAGGTACCTGTTGAGCTTTGGAGCTAGTTGTATCATTTCTGTTTGTCAGGATTTTCACGGAGTTAGCCTATCCTGTCTCCTTTTTTAGTTGCCCTCCAGGACCAAGATGCTCAGAAGTACAGTACACCACTGTGAATAGTTCTCTTTGAACTACATTGCGGGCAGTTCCCTCTGACTTCTGCATTACAGCTTGCTGCTTGGATTCTCTTGTGCCATACCCAGTTTGTCATTTGGGACCTCCTGGAATATTGTATAAAAATGATGATCTCTCTGACCATAGAAAATATTATTTACAGTGTGATTTTAATCTGTGACTACATCTGTTTGCCTGAGTTTGCCATGCCATTTGACACTGAATATTTGGCTATGGTCATTCAAACTAGCCTCAGCTGGGATACTTTCTCTTAGCCTGCAATCAGAGTTACAGTGTGGTATGCTGAGCAGTGTTGGCTCATTTTTTTCTACCTGCTGTTTTTTAGTTGCATCAGTCTTGGCATATCACTTGCTTCAGGCCCTTCCTGACAGAACTAGAATAAGGTAAGGGAAAGTACAGGATTTCAAATTAGAAAGACTGAGTTCAGATCCTAGTTTGCTATATTCTCTTTGTATCACCAGAGAAGTCACTACACTTTGTTAAATCTGTTTCTGCATCTTAAAATAAAAATGTCTCCCTTGCAGAGTAGATTGATGATTAGATGAGAATACATGTGAAAAAGCTTTGAGACTGTAAAGCATTATGCAAATGTTAATTTTATTGTCATTTTTGTTTTTTTCTCACTAAAGAAGTTACAGATAGTCATTGTGACTTGGAGTAGAATCTTGAATTGACCCTGACAGGTCTTTGAGCTACTTTGGCTTTCAAATGACTGGTTGAGCTGATGGAGGCCACAGGGAGAGACTTGGCAGGACTTTTGATAGATTTTTTTTTTCCCTATTGTAATGGAAGCTCCCTTTCTCAAAGATAGGGAAAATGCTTATTTTCTATTATTCTGTACCTAGAATGCGTACTACCAAATCAGAATTAATTGGTACTGATTAACATGGCTATCTGAATAGAGTAACCCCTTCAGAATGAATCTCATTTAAATTAAATTGACTGAAATCATGCTGTAAATCATAGTTTATTTCAGTTGTTGGGAAGATAATTGAATAACTTTCTTTCAAAATATATAATCTTGCTGGATATAACCTTAATACAGCATGTAGTCTTCAGATCTCAGGAATAAGCTGTATTTATAGAAGCTCTTTTCTGAGCTTCTCCCAGAAGCAGGTCTCTCTCGTTCGTAGTGTTAAGTCCAACCATTTAGCTATGTGATGTCTACTACTTACTCAGCTTTGCTGATTGCATTTTATCCTAAAGCACTGTAGTGCTGTCATTGCCTCAGCTGGTGTCAGTCAAGTTGCTCAACTGATTGACATTGAAAATATGTTTTGAAAGGACCAGAATTATATTGACAGAGAATGAATTATATAAAACATGAAGAAAACATTCACAAATCAAAATTAATGTCTTTGCAATCTCATGTATTATGTAACCACAAGTCGTGATTAGTATTTTAGTAAAGTATATGTATTTTTTTAAAAGATTTTATTCATTTATTTGACAGAGGTCACAAGTAGGCAGAGAGGCAGGCAGAGACAGTGGGCGGGGCGGGGGGGAGAAGCAGGCTGCCCACGGAGCAGAAAGCCCGATGCGGGGCTCGATCCCAGGACCCCAGGACCACGACCTGAGCCGAAGGCAGAGGCTTTAACCCACTGAACCACCCAGGTGCCCCATGTATTTATTTTTTTAAAAGGAACTCAAATTGAAAATTTATATTGGGTTTTTGTTTTCTTTTCAAAACATTTCAAGAATCTGTTTTTAGGGACACCTGGATGGCCCTGTCTGTTGGGTATCTGCCTTCAGCTTGGGTTATGATCCCAGTGTTTTGGGATCCAGTCCTGAGTTGGAATCCTTGCTCGGTGGGGAGCCTGCTTCTCCCTCTCCCTCTGCCTGCTGCTCCCACTGCTTGTGCTCTTTCTCTGTCAAATAAATAAATAAAATCTCTAAAAAAATGAATCTTTTTAAATAATACTTGGATTCTTAAAAACAGTTTTCAGACTTTCTAATTCTTTTTTTTATTGAGGTATAATTGACATACACCATTATATTAGTTTAGGTGTGTATCATAATGATTTGGTCACTGTATGTATTGTGAAATGATCACCACAACAAGTCTAGTTAATATCTGTCACCATTCATAGTTATGTATTTTCTTTTGATGAGAACTTTTAAGATTTACTCTTTTAACAACTTTCAAATGTGCAATACAGTATTATTAGCTATTGTTAGCATGCTGTACATTACATCTCTATGACTTAATTTACTTGATAAGTAGAAGTTTGTACCTTTGACTCTGGTCACCCATTTTGCACCCCCCACCTGAAACCACCAGTTTGTTCTCTGTATATATGAGCTTGTTTTTTTTTTTAATTTTATTTATTTATTTGAGAGAGCAAAAGCAGAGGGAGAAGCAGTGAGCCTGATGTGGGACTCAGTCCCAGGACCCTGGGATCATGACCTGAGCCAAAGGCAGACACTTGACTGACTGAGCCACCCAGGTGCCCATGAGCTTGGTCCTTTTTTTTTTTTTTTTAAGATTCCACATATAAGAGAGATTGTATAATATTTGTCTTTCTCTGACTTATTTCACTTAGCAGAATGTCCTTAAGTGTCATCTATCTTGTTACAAATGGCAAGATTTCCTTCACCCTTATGGCTGAATTATATTCCAGTGTGTGTGTGTACGTGTGTGTGTGTGTGTGTATACCATAATTTATTCATTTGTCTGTAGTAGCCATATTTTGGCTATTGTAAATAATGCTTCAGTGAATGTGGGGGAGTATATATTTTTTTCAAGTTAGTGCTTTCTTTTTCTTCAAATAAATACCCAAAAGTGGAATTGCTGGATTATATGGTAGGTCTATTTTTAATTTTTGAGGAATGCCGTACTGTTTTCTGTAATGGCTGCACCAACTTATGTTCCCACCAACAGTGCACAGGGGTTCCTTTTTGTTCACATCCTTGCCAACACTTGTTATTTCTTGTCTTTTTTTTTTTTAAGTAGGCTCCATGCTCCATCCATCTCAGGGGCTTGAACTCATGACCCTGAGATCAAGAGTCCCAAGCTCCTACTGACTGAGCCAGCCAGGTGCCCCTCTTTCTTAGTCTTTCTGACATTAGTCATTCTAACAGATGTGAGGTGCTAATTCATTGTGATTTTGATTTTCATTTCCCTGATGATTTGTGACGTTGAGCATCTTTTCAGGCACTTGTTGACTTTCTTTGGAAAAATGTCTATTCAGATCCTCTGCCCATTTTAAAATTAGATTGTTTTTTTTGCTTTTATTTAAAAAAATTATTGTATTTCTTGCTTTTTGAATTGTATAAGTTGAATTGTATAAGTTCTTTATGTATTTTGGATATTACTCCCTTATCAGATATATGATTTGCAGGTATTTGCTCCCATTCTAAACTTCCCTAATTCTGTTACCAGTATTTTGAGAAAGGACTGTAATATATATGCTTCTCAGCCTAATACTTACCTAATCCTCGAAGAATCAAGATGTTTAATATTAGCCTTTTCACAGTCTATTTTATGGGAATAGGGAAGCTAGAGGTTTTTCTTTTTGTATATATTTCATCACCTGAGATGTACAAAATATGTATGGTATATTTTCCTTAATACCTCTGCTCATGCAGTGTATTCTAAAGATTCCACCTGCTGTAAAAAAAATTTGGGTATGTTTGAGCATAATTTGCTTTGTGAAGTCTTTATTTTTTTTTTATTAAGTAATCTCCTTGCCCCACATGGGGTTTGAACTCACAACCCTGAGATCAAGAGTTGCATGCATGCTCCAACTGAGCCATATGGGTACCCCTTGCTTTATGAAATCTTAATGTGAATCTATTTTCTGATGTTTAGCTGACAGTTTTTCATTTAGCAGATTATTGTAGCATGTTGAAAGTTATTCCAGGGAGAGGCTGGGTGATGGATATTGGGGAGGCTATGTGCTATGGCAAGGAAAAAAATAAAGAATTTCAAAAAAATTCTTTCAGAAGGTGCTCTGTAGTGCTTAGTATTGTGAGTATTAACATTCTTGCTAGTTGATGCTCAAAAATGTTGTAAGAGGGCACCTGGGTGGCTCAGTGGGTTAAAGCCTCTGCCTTCAGCTCAGGTCATGATCCCAGGGTCTTGGGATTGAGCCCCATATTGGGTTCTCTGCTTAGCGGGGGGGGGCCTGCTTCCCCATCTCTCTCTCTGACTGCCTCTCTGCCTACTTGTGATTTTTGTCTGTCAAATAAATAAATAAAATCTTTTAAAAAAATGTTGTAAGAAATTAGAGACATGTAGACGTTATGTAACCTCTGTTTCATGAGTTTGGAAAAATCTCAATTTGATAGTATGAAAGGCATCAATTGTGATTTTATATCATGCTTCATTTTTAAGGAATTCTGTGGCCTTTTAAGATTCAGTTATATGGAGTCTGGAGCTCAGATTGTTTAGAGAATGGTGACATCATTTGTACAGATTCAATAACTGGTTAATGTTGTTGCTAATTGGGCATGTCATTTTTTTATCACAGAGTAAGGTCAGACTTCAGAGCCAGCATTGTTAGTTATGTCTGTCTAATGCTTAAAAGTATTAATAATAAGTATTTCAGTTTTACAGGGCACATATATATCTCCTTTCAGAATTTCTGCATTTTTTTAAGATTTTATTTATTTATTTGTCAGAGAGCAAGCTAGTGCATAAGCAGGCAGAGTGGCAGGCACAGAGAGAGGGAGAGAGACAAGCAGGCTCCCTGCTGAGAAAGGAGCCCCATGTGGGACTCCATCCCAGGACCCTGGGATCATGACCTGAACCGAAGGCACTGACTTAACCGACTGAGCCACCCGGGTGTCCCCAGAATTTCTACATTTTCTAGTTTTGAAGATGTTGTTAATTTCTATTTTGTAGTTTTAAGGTGACCTATTTGTGAAGTCAGTACATTTTGCTTTCTGAGAATGATTGATGATTAAGTTATAAACAAGTGATTCTCATGGAATACAAATTTTATTTGAAAATTGTACTCTATTCTTAGTTACATGAAGCTTTGTTTCCAGTTTGGTTTTTACTCTAAGGATAATACAAGTTTCTTCATGCTGTATTCATTTTACCAAAGATCTAGGAACAGATTTCAAAATGATTTGCTACTTTTAGCTAATGGTGATATGGTTCACAGCAGTTTTATCATCCATCGTTATTTCAGAAATTGTTGAAAACCTGATTTTAAGAGATAATTCACCCAGCATACCTGAGGCAATTGACAGACTATTTGCCGACATAGCAAATATCAACAGGGAGTCTATGGCTGAAATACAGGATGCTCAGGTTGGTACAAAAATCATTTTGTTTATGATAAAATTTTTAAAGATTTTATTTTTTAAGATTTTATTTATTTGAGAGAGTGAGCGAGAGAGAGAGAAGTGTGGGAGGCAGAGGGAGAGGGAGAAGTAGACTCCCCACTGACCCACTGTACAGGGAGCCTGATGTGGGGCTTGATCCTGGGGCTCCAGGATCATGACCTGAGCTGAAGACAGATGATTAAGCAACTGAGCCACCTAGGTGCCCCTGAAAGATTTTATTTTTAAGGAATCTCTACACCCAACGTGAGGCTCAGACTCATATCTCAGAGAGTAAGAATTGGATGCTTCGCTGATTAAGCCAGCAAGGTGCCCCTGATAAATTTTGATGATTCACTATTAATGTCCTGTATAAGTAAAAAATAGTCTTCGTGATTAACCATTATAAATACGTAGAAATTTATTTTTGGATTTTCAAGCCTAATGGCTTAATAACAGCTAAAACAAAGAATAAATGATACAAAGCAGCATAACTAATTGCTCAGTTATGTGAAACTTAATGAATATAGAAATTCAAAGAGGAAAGAGATCAACCTAGACTATAATAGTTGCTGAAGTTTTGTGTATGTTCCTGGGGAGACTGAAGTGAATTTGAGTCATATAAAGACAATGGGAGGAGGTTTATTAGGTAAAGCCAGTAGTATGAATAAAACTGTATAAATAGGAATTAACAAGTTGTGTTCATGGGACCATCAGATAATTACTCTACAGTGGGTATGTTTTGGGGGAAGCAAGGTAGAATGGGACTAGATTACAGAGGGCCTGTAAATGATCCACAATAGTCACAGGACCGTAAAACATGCAAGAAAAATATTATCATTGGAGGTGGATGGTATTTTAACTGGCTGAGAAAATGTTTCTCTTACCCAGGTTGAAGAAATGGCAGTAAACCTGTGGAACTGGGCAGTCACCAAGAGAGTAGGTTTGATTATAAGTGAAGAGCAGAAAGCTAAATGTATGTATATAGTTTGTGACTCGTGGTATGAGTTGTATTTTTATTATACATTAGTAGTATTTTTATTACACATTAAATTGTTTAAAGTTTAAACAAGTTTTAAACAAGTTTAAATAATATCTTGACTAGTTTGTGGATGGATATTTGTTAAAATAAAACTAAACAAAAAAATGACCCATATGTAGAAGTTTTTTAAGCAAATGTCCTGAATTTTATGATTTTTTTTCCCAGAGGTTAGCTCTTGATTAATAAAAACATCATTGCAAGAAATAGTCTGGTGGTGAACAACAAAGATGATTAAAGGGTGGGAAAATGAGAACTTGAGGAAATATTAAAGGACATGGATTATCTTCTCTGGAGAAGAGATGATCAGAATCTTCAGGCTTCTGAAGGACTATCAAATAGTAGTTTCTTTCTCTATTGATAATAGAATGAGAAATGTTGCCATGTGACGGATTTAGATTTAAAAATCATAAAAGAATAATTTCCTCATGAGATGGGTTGATGAACTTTGGGCTCAGTTACCGAGAAAATTCTAGAAGTTTTTTTCTGCCTGTGAGAGCAAACAAAAAGAATAACAACAATACAAAACCCCTAAACCAAACTCATCTGCTTGGATGTGGCAGAGTTCTAGTGCTTTAGCTAAATGGCCGGGTGTAGTGTGCTGACAGTTACCAATTTCCAGCAAAGACAGTGACAGTTAATGCATTTATGGAAAGTATATTGCTCCATTATAAAGGGTACATCGAGCCAAAAATGTGAATCTCTGGACTGCTTGGCTTTGTAAGAACAAATGAATTTTGTCTGTATGCAGCAAGTAGAATTCATTGCTAAGGGTTTATCTTGATGAATTTAAACCAAACTGTGTAAAATTTCAGTGTAGGTCTAGGGTAATTAGTGGTTAATATAGTCAATAATATACTTATTTATTAACCCTTTCCTCTATTAGGATGTTTAGAGAATAGTTCTACCTCTTTAATTCTCAGATAAATGTTGATATTTCTACTCGGAGCCTTTGATCCTGTAAGTTAAGGGGAGGGAAGAGTTAGAGATTTATCTGTTGGAGAAACATAGTACACAGTCAAACTGTGTGATACTAAAATCTAAACTCCTACTGTTCTGTATATCAAGGAGTATTGTTCTTAGCTGTTTTTCATTATTTGTCTTATAGTAGAGATTTGGTAGATGGACCTCTCCCAATGTACTGACTCTTTGTATGTAGCAGTTCTTAATTAGACATTTGGAAGCTTATTCTGTGTGTAGTAATTTTAAGAAAACTTGGAAAACAGGAGGTAGTGTAGAAAGCCTCTGATTTAAGAGCTTTATTCCAAATACTTGTTGATTAGAAGATATTTTGTCTCCTTAACACAAATTCACCGTGCCCAGATAATGGAATGTGATGAAGAAGTTATCAGGATTTATAACCTACAGGTTTTTGTTATTGGGAAGAATTAACGGAACACTGAACAGAAACAGGAAAGCCAGAAGTAAAGGAATGACTTGTAAATTTTAGTTTTAGACCTGTTGGCATTTGAGGTGACAATAAGTTTGGAGATATGAGACTAGAGCTTATGAGAAAGGTTTGGTTGCCTACAGATTTGGTTGGTAATTATTTACATGGAGGTGATTGTTGAAGCCACATGAGTAGCTGAGTTCTCTGAGGGAGAAAAAGAGCAGCTGTTCTTTTTTTAAAATTTATTTGACAGAGATCACAAGTAGGCAGAGAGGTAGGCAGAGAGAGAGGGGGGAAGCGGGCTCTCTGCTCTGCTGGATGCGGGGCTTGATCCGAGAACCCTGGGATCATGACCTGAGCCGAAGGCAGAAGCTTAACCCGCTGAGCCACCCAGGTGCCCCAAGAGCAGCTATTCTTTAATATTGGTATAAATAAGAGTCACCTGTGTGGAGTCTCTTTTTTTATAAGATTATTTATTTATTTCACAGAGATCACGAGTAGGCAGAGAGGCAGGCAGAGAGAGAGAGAGAGAGGGAGATACAGGCTCCCTGCCAAGCAGAAAGCCCGATGCGAGGTTGGATCCCAGGACCCTGGGATCCTGACATGAGCCCAAGGCAGAGGCTTTAACCCACTGAGCCACCCAGGTGCCCCTGTGGAGTCTCTTATGATGCAGGTGCTCAGGCCCTGCCATTGGAGGCTTTGATTTATTAGGTTTAGGATAGAACCGGGCGTGTATATAATTTGAAAACTGTTCTCATGCACATCAAATTTTTAAAGATTATTTATTTATTTATTTACTTGGCAGAGATCACAAGTAGGCAGCGAGGCAGGCAGAGAGAGATTGGAAGAGAAGCAGGCTTCCTGCTGAGCAGAGAGCCCAGTGCGGGGCTGGATCCCAGGACTCTGGGATCTTGACCTGAGCCGAAGGCAGAGGCTTCAACCCACTGAGCCACCCAGGCGCCCCAATAAATAAAATCTTAAAAAAAAAAAAGAACCAAATTTTAAGAGAACATAGTAGTGAGATTTTTACCTTGACTCTGGTTGTTATGGACTGGGAAGAAAAATAACAAGGATGGGAGACCAAAAGTAACAGTCAAAATATCCTAGAGACTCACTATCCATTTATTTAGTGTCTACTTCTTATAGGATTGTCATACCATATTATGGCAGGCAGTAAGTGAAAGGGACAAGATAAGACTCCATAAGAAAAATACTATGCATCCATTATGCTAGAGGATCTGGGAAGGAGTGGATTAACAATAAAAAGAAGGAATTCACAGATGCCAGAGGATACAACACTGTGTTGTCTGAAGTCAATTGAGATATCAAGCTTTGGGCACTGATGGAGTAGAGTAAGAGTAAGGCAGATGTAAGAAGTCAGACAGCAAGCACCCGACCAATATGCTTATAATATAGAGGGCCAAGAACAGACTGGTGAGAATACTAAGACAAAGCAACAGCAATAAAGAAAGCATCTCTATACCGAAGTAGCATTCCATCTTAGCCTCAACTGTCTTTGGCCAGAAACCTTATTTACTGTAACTGTAAACAGCCAGATCAAGAATGTGGGGATGGGAGCAAAGTTCTTAGACTAAGGCATTTCCCATAGTGGGACGCTGCTCGATGCTGAACCAAGATAGTGTGAGGCGAAGGAAGTAGCATTTTTTAGAAAAGATTTTATTTATTTATTTATTTGAGAGAGAGAGCAATAGAGAGTGCGCATACATGTGATCAGGGGAGGGGCAGAGGGAGAGGAAAGAGAGAATCCCAAGCAGACTCTTTGCTTAGTGCCCCACCTGAGGTGGGGCTCAATCCCATGACCCTGAGATCATGACCTGAGCTGAAACCAAGAATCAGAAGCTTAATGAGCTGAGCCTCCCAGGCACCCCGGAAGTAGTATTTTTTTAAAAAGGTTATGGTCATTGTGAAATGTTGCTGTGAAGTCAGGGAAGATGGTCTTTGGTAGTGCAATTTTAGTGAAGTGGTAAGGATGCAAAACAGATTGCAGGGACTTAAGGAGAGAGTGAGTAGCAAGAAAATAGAAGTAGTAGACCATTCAATTTAAGAAGTTTGTCTTTGAAAGAAAGAGAAGTGGGATAAAAGCTTGAAGTACAGTGGGGTTAGTTGATGTTTTTGAAGGAAGAGAAACATGTTTGAAGGTAGAAGGGAGAGAGTAAATTAAGAGGGAGGTACTGAAGCTATCTTTGGAGAGGGAAAATGAGAGATCAGGTTCCTTGAGAATACCAAAGAATTAGTAAACTGTGGAAAAAAATAAAGGAAACATTTTCAAAACTGGAAAAGCAAGACTGTGCAAATATATGATTAGGAGGTATTTTGGGAGTTTTTTTCAGAAACAGTTTTATTAAAGGATGAAATGGATTTATATTTCATGATGGGTAATGAGAATCTGGCTTCAGTTACTCCATAATTTCATCTGGGCAAATCTCTTTGAATAGAATATTAATTGAAAATGGTATTAGTATAGGTTGAATGACTGCTGAGATCTAACATCAAAGCAGCTAGTTCAGTTATTTATGAAGTCATCTTTAAAAATTAGAAATGTTTTATGATGAGAGAAACTCTAAATAAAGAGCTCACAGTTATTCAAACTTTATTATTTTTAGGGAAAATGAACTGTATAATGAAGATAATCTATATTTTCTAAGTTATACTTCAAGAACTTCTACATCATCAACAGAAAATATATTTAAAAAGAGTCACAGTTTAGGGGAATAATAAAACTATTCTTATGTTCAGAAATTTTGTCAGATGTTGAATAGCTTTCTTTTTTTTTAAGATTTTATTTATTTATTTATTTGTCAGAGAGGGAGAGAGAGTGAGCCCAAGCAGGGGGAGCAGCGGGCAGGAGAAGCAGGCTCCGCACTGAGCGAGGAGCCTGTTGCGGGGCTTGATCCCAGCACCCTGGGATCATGACCTGAGCTGAAGGTAG
>RCUC01107057.1:0-11288 GCA_003697995.1 Taxidea taxus jeffersonii
AAAAAAAAAAACTTAGAAAACTGGCAAGACAAAGTGAACAAAACACTATAAATAGATATAAATATATAGACTGATTAAACTCTCTGAAGATTTTGTTACTGAAAGCAGCAAATGTATTCAATACCCAAATGTATAATATGTGGTTCTATGCCCCTGATCTTGTCACATTTCTACCCACCCTAATCTAGGAGAGTGTAAGATTCTCACATTCTTGAAAAATCAAGAAACAAGTAGAAACTTGGCTTAGGGGACGCCTGGGTGGCTCAGTTGGTTGGGCAGCTGCCTTCGGCTCGGGTCATGATCCCGGCGTCCTAGAATCGAGTCCCGCATCGGGCTCCTTGCTTGGCGGGGAGCCTGCTTCTCCCTCTGCCTGCCACTCTGTCTGCTTGTGCTCGCTCTCTCTCTCTCTCTAACAAGTGAATGGGCAAGGTCTTTAAAAAAAAAAAAAAGAAAGAAAGAAACTTGGCTTAGTCTATTCGGGCTGCTGTAACAGAGTCCCACAGACTGGGTGGCTTAGAAACAGAAATGTATTTCTCACAATTCTGGAGACTGGAAAGTCCACAGTCAAGGCACCTGCAGAGTCTGTACTGGGTGAGAAACTATGTCCTAGTTTGTAGATAGCTGTCTTTGTGCTGGGTCCCCACATGGTGTAAAGGGAAAGGAACTTCTCTGAGGTCTCTTTTATAAGGGCACTAATCACATTCAGGAAGGGCCCACCCTCATGACCTCATCACCTCCCCAACACCATCACACTGGGGATCAGGTTTCCACATATGAATTTGGGATGGGAGATGGGAGACCACAATCATTCAGTCTATGGCAAAACTATAACCATTTCTTCCTTTGGTGTTTAAGCCAGTCCTAAAGCTAGCTCAGCTGTCTCCCTAGAGTAGCACTGCCCAAAGTGTTTGTATGTTGATAAGTGTCAGGGAACAAAAGGCAGCTATCAACAGCTAAGTTTGAGAAAGGCAGCCACACTGAAACTGAATGAAGCATCAATTTCAATACTATGTAACTTGTCAGAGAAGAAATATGCTGGTGCTCATTGTCTAGCCCCAGGAGAATATGGCAGCATGTAGTGTTACCAGCCATAAGAAGATTTTTAGGCAGAGATGCCTGGTGGCTCAGTCAGTTAAGCAGCCGACACTTGGTTTTGGCTCAGGTCATGATCTCAGAGTTGTGAGATCGAGCCCCAGGTCAGGCCAAGCTCAGCACAGAATCTGCTTGCAATTCTCTCCCTCTCCGTTTGCCCCTCCCCCTATTCACTTTCTCTCTTTCTTTCTTTCTCTCTCTCTCTCTAAAAGAAACAAATAAATAAATAATCTTTTAAAAAAAATAGTAAAAAAGAAAAAAAAAAGTTTTTTGGGGCAGTGTATCTCATGGAACTAGGGTCCCATGGAACTCACTTTGGGAAATGTTATAGCAAAAATATATCCAAGATAGGACTCTCATTTCCCAATATGTGGAATTATTTGAGCCTGGCACTCTAGCCTTCAGTATCAAATTTTTCTAGTTTCCCAGAGGCTAAACAGGAAGACTGTTAGGTCCATGTGAACCACTACAACTATGCTACATAAGGAGTCACTAGCCACATGCAACTACTTAACTCACATTGATTAAAATCAAATAAAATTCAAAATCAGTTCTCCAGTCATGCTAAACACATTTCAAGTGCTCAATAGCCTCATATGGCTACTGGCTACTGTACAGGACAGCACGCCTCTGGATCATTTCTCTCATTGCAGAATGTTCTAACAGACAGCGCTGCACCAGAATGTAATTTCCCTGTGTTCACGGATGTGTCTGTTGTGTTTTCTCCTGTATCCACAGCCGCATCCAACAGTGCTCTGAATACAGCATTTTTGCAGGAACACTTGTTGATAGTAACAGGAAAGAAAACATCATGAATAAGATTTGCCCTGCTCTGCAGCTATTCTAACCACTCCCTCCCCTCCCAATTCCTGTCCTCAACTTCTCTGGTGACCAACCATGCAACATCACCTCCACATAGATGGACCTTGAGGGCATCACGCTATACGGAGTAAGTCAGAAAAAGACCAATGCTGTATGTCCTCACCTAAATGTGGACTCTAAAAAAGACCCAAACTCACAGAAAGAATAGATTGGTGGTTGCCAGGGCTAGGGGGTAGGAGAAATGCAAGGATGCTGGTCAAAGGGTACAAAAGTTGAGATATAAGATGAGTAAGTTCTAGAGATCAAACTTCCAGCATGGTGACTTCGGTAAACACCACAGCACTACATACTGGAAAGTTGCTAAGTGAGTAGATCTTAACTGTTCTCACCACAAAACAAACAAAAACTAATTGTAATTGCGTGAGTGATGGGTAACCTTATTATAGTAACCATTTTGCAATATATACAAATGGTCACATAGTACAAATCATCACATAGTACATTTTAACTCTATACAATGTTATATGTCAATTATATCTCAATAAAGCAATAAAGCTGGAAAAAATATCTCCTCGGCATGGATCCAGCAATGTCTCCAGCAAGTCTGTAATTAATGCACAATAAGTTTTTATTTCTTCCTATGGACATCATTCGAATTCTATCCAAAGGGCTAAACCACACGGTTTAACTCTGAGGGCCTACATTTCTAGAACATTTTAAAATTAGTCAACACACAAAAGCCAAGGGGCATGTGTTTTACATCTTCCTGCTCATATATTTCCTCAATTCTAAAGTAAGAATAAAATGCTCCTTATCACTTTGTCTTCCTGGTTGGGTGGATCTGGCTGGTGGAAGGAGAGTGCCAGGCCCCCTGCCTCTAAACACAGGGGGATCCAGTGTAATAAGAGATCTGTCCGAAGCATTAGGATGCCTTTGTTCTCCCAAGCAGAGCACAAGCGAGGTATCTCACACCTTCTTTGTGCACCCAACCTCCCCCTAAATTGACTCGCCCTTTTACCACCCCCCCAAAATGAACATTTTCCACAGTCCACAGCGCTGCAGTATGCTAATCAGTGCAATAAAAATGTAAATGTTTGCTCCACTCAATACTCTTACAGATTGAAGTGGACATTTTCACAATCACCTTTCTCCCCTAACATAAAAGCTCTATAAATCCGTGATTAATTACTTCTCAGGCACCTGTTAATCTCCCTCTTTCCCAAGAACAAAACCAAATTCGGTGGCTTTTTGTCTTCTTGTCAAAGAACTCAAAGGCATTGATTCGTCCAGCTCGCCCTGTCCCAAAAACGGCGGCTTATCTCTCCTTTTACATTTTAACTCTTCTGTGTAACAAATGTTTTTATTGTAAGCTTCAACTCCTATTAAGAAATACACAGACTAGGGACGCCTGGGTGGCTCAGTTGGTTAAGCAGCTGCCTTCGGCTCAGGTCATGATCCCAGCGTCCTGGGATCGAGTCCCATATCGGGCTCCTTGCTCGGCAGGGAGCCTGCTTCTCCCTCTGCCTCTGCCTGTGCTCGCTTGCTCTCTCTCCCTCTCTCTCTCTCTGACAAATAAATAAATAAAAAATCTTTAAAAAAAAAAAAAAAAGAAATACACAGACTAAATATATGTTGTTAAGTACATCTCTTTTGCGCTAGTATTTACATTTTGAGATATCTATCTCAAGCCTGTCCAAAAGGATTAATTCTAAATAATGTGAGTCTGTCTCCTTGCATCCTGTTACTTCGCTTGTGCACATCCACAATGTGACTCTGGGAAGGAGGACAACAGGACACTGGAGAGTAAGAGAAGACAAAGTTGGAGTCACTACAGCCGGGGCTCAGCATCCCCAGGGTCCTGAAATCACAGGAGAGGTCCTCGGCAGCCATGTCTGGTGGGAGGGGGCAAGGCAGCCGGAAGGGAATGGAAACCCAGAGCCTGCTCCTAACCTCACTGCAACTGGTTAAGTCCCAGCTGAAGGATAAAAACCTAAACCTCCCACTGACTAGGAAACTTTGTAACCAGCCAGCCAGTTCCTGAGATCTTCATTGGACAAACAGACCTAGTATGCAGACATCAGTCAATCCATATGTCAAAGCACATAACCTTGACTGAGCTAAGTCAAGCTGTTTTTTCTTGGTATTGAGTAGGATTATGGCGTTCTGTAGACGACATAAAAATAAGCCTAAAGATCATAAGGAAATAAATTTAAAGCCCATATCATCAATGTTTGTGCTAGTTTTTGAGAAGAGGTACTTCATGAACACTTTCTGGATGTCTGAAACATTTAAGAAAATTTGTTCTGCTAAATGGTTATATGTGATTTATTAATTCTCCAGAGTTACTAAAATACTGCAGATCGGTTTGCTTCTCAGTTTTCTTATCAGCTTTAATGATGGTATTTAAAAGGAACAGATTCTTTAAATTTGTGATTGTAGTTTCAAATGTCAAAGGAGTTTGATTTAATTTCTAAGGTGCTAAAAGGCTTAAAAATGTCAATTTGTTACATTTAGAAGTTAAATGAGTGTTAGTTGATAAATAAGCCAAACCACTTTTATGATAAAAATTGCCAGTGTATAAATAAAATAATATCTACAAGTTGAGGTTAAGGTTTAAGAAATAGTACTTCTTAAAATTTATAATTTTAATAAACTGAGTAATAATTGAACAAGAACAACTAACCATAAATGTTCCCTTCCAAGCATAAAAGTCATCCTTGGTGAGTAAATAACACACTGACAATTCACTTCGCTGTTATTATTTTAAAACTTCTTTTGGGATTTTTTGGATATACTAATAATAAACCAACTGCCAGCCACCAGAAGGGAGGTGGGTAGGGAGCTGGGTAAAATAGGTGAAGGGGAGTAAAAAGTACACTTATCATGATGAGCATATCACTCTTATATCAGTAGTGATATACAGAATTGCTGAATCACTCTATTGTACACCTGAAACTAATATAACATGTGTTAATTATACTTGAACTGAAAATAAATAAATAAATAAAACAAATAAATAAAAGTCCATTGTAAAAAAAAAAAAAAGTAATCATAATAACAAAGTATAAGACAGCAAGATAATTCCCCTGGAAAATTAAAAAGCCCTCCTAGAAGACGGATGCTAGAGCTGTTTTTCATCTAAGCATTTGGAATGGAAAACCCCCTCAGAAAGGAAAAGCATTCATGAGATGGTCAGGTGGTACCCTGGTTGGAACCCCGCCGAACTAGAAGGAACCAGAAGTAAACAGCTCCCTGTCCCGCTGCCTCCACTGAACCTGTAAGGAGTAAGGATGAGGGAGGCAAAGTCAGTGCGTACAGCAGATCAGCCAAGACCAGGGTCACAGGGGCACTCACACCCTAGTTCATAAGGCCATGTGGAAGACAGACCCACAGATGCTAGATGATCTAATCTTCCAGAAAATTCTGAACAGTGATGTTTACATATATACATCCAGATTTTTAAGTGAAAGCCTCAGATTTTTAAATCATGACAACTAATGACTGAAAACATTTATAGAAGCAAAACAAAACACATAGGTAGGCCACAAATGGCCTTTCCAAGGCCTATCTGTGGCGTCTGATTTACAGAATGAAGTTAAATCCCCAGGGAGCCTCTTATAACTGATCCTGCCCTCCTACCATTGCCACAACCCCAGCCCAATCCCTTCCTGGGTCCCATGTCCTGCAACTCCCACAGATGATTCCATGCCCTCACTCTAGGCCTTTGCTCATCCTGCACCTCCCAGGCAGAATGTAGGGACCTGCCCACCCAACAAGATAACCTCTTTCACAGACTCTGTTCTACTGCCCCAGGTAGGTTCCAGGGATAACATATTCCCTTCTCTTGGAAATGGTGAATCAGAGACACAGATCATCAAGGTAGGCATCTGACTAGAAGGGAATATCATTATCAAGGGCCCATGGGAGGCAGTTCACAAATAAGGAAGAATGGCTTCCAGACTGTGTCTCCAAATGTGCTTGCTGAGTATATGGGACTCACAATCCTGGGCTTAGGAAAACCAGGCTATGCAATACACACAAGGCAGGCTAGCCACCAGCACACTGGGCAGTGCAGGAAGCCATTTGAATAAATGCACTTTTTTAAAAATTTTTTTAATATTTTGTTTATCTGACAGATAGACATCACAAGTAGGCAGAGGCAGGCAGAGAGAGAGAGAGGAGGAAGCAGGCTCCCTGCTGAGCAGAGAGCCCAATGCGGGACTCGATCCCAGGACCCTGGGATCATGACCCAAGCCGAAGGCAGAAGCTTTAACCCACTGAGCCACCTGGGCACCCACAAATGCACTTTTTATTGGAAGATATTGGCACCAACAGCACAGACTACAATACAGGGAGGGTCTGTCAAGGTATTACATCTCAGCTATCATAATTATCCTCTACTTGATTCCAAAGAGAAGTCCTACTTCCTGTACCTTCCAGAGCAGCAGAATAATCACTCTGAATAGTTGGTCATCCTCAGAAGGTACTCACCTAAGAGATTCAAATAGATTCAAATAGAAAGAATTTTTAAAATGAGCAGTGGGAAACATAAAACTAGAAAGAAGGTACACAGAGTAGTGGTTGCCAATGGTTTAGGAGGGGAAGGGGAGGGTCACACAGGTGGCACATGGGGCATTTTAGGGTGGTAAAACTATCCTGTGGGATTCTATGATGGTGGATACATGACAAGCATTTGTTAAAACCCATAGAGCCGTACCACCCAAACAGTAAACCTTGACAGTCTGCAAATTAAGAAAAGACATCATATAGAAGGTCATGGGATCCCAGGAAAGAATCCCAGCTGGCAAGACAATTCTATGACAAATGTATGAAACAGCCTCACTAAAGGGAGTGGGGGAAAGGTACTGACCTAAGTAACTTTGGAAATGAACACTTATAAGACTAAAGGCGTAAGAAACAACACCTAAGCGCTGTGCTCTCTCCCTGACAAAGGTGTTTCCCACGGGGGTACAGGTTAACATTCTGATACTGCCATGCATGTACACTGGAAATGAACAACTAAGTCAATGAACATCAGAGGGTATAAACCACTTTTCTCACCGTTGAAGAGGGAGTTTACAAATAAACAAGAGAAGTCTAGAATGATCCATGTGGTAATGGGTCAGAGTTGGGGACATCAGTATGATACACATGAGTTAAACTCATGCACAGATATGGATGGTTACATATGGAAAGATTCATAAATACGGGTCTATATATACAGGTCAGCATACATACATTTTTCCCTCTGTCTGGGGAGAGGACCTAAAAGAAATGACACCCCTACAGCAGCCAGCACACCCAGCACCCATATCTTGGTCTTTCGTACCATTCTCCAATAAAAGGCACCAGGGCTCCTTGGAGAAATGGCTGATTCCAGGACTAGGGCAGGAAATACACAAGATGAGCCTGGAGGGTCTGATGGTGCCAGAAAGTAAGGAATTGCTCAAAAAACAAACCAGAAAAGGCCACAAACAGTGGGGGGGCGTGTGAACATGACACAAAAGTCCACTGAAAGAGTTTCCAATGGCCGGACCTGGCACATGTTTAGCAACAAAAGAAAGTCATACAGGACCATCACCCAAAGTAAAAAGCAAATACCTGTGATTCCATACCAACATGAATAAATGAATGGAGGAAAAGAAACAAATCTCCCATGCAGAAGTCCCAATAAGTGATGTAAACACTCTTCTCTCAAGGAAGTGGAGCAACATTCCCCACTCCTTAAGTGTGAGTGGCACATAGCGACATCCTTTCAAAGAGTACAGTATGAGAAAGGCCGGGAAAGCACAGCCTTGCAGTGGAGGAAACTGACCAACATGACTCCAGCCAGGTCATGCTTGAACAACACTAGGCTTCAATCCTGTAGACACGTGGACCCCTGATACTAAGGGCTGAAAATGTCACTTGACCTCTGTGGTCTTCCTTTCCAACCCAGAATCCCATCTCATCATGAGAAAAACATCACACACATTCCAGTCAGGCCCCCTCTACAGTACACTGCCCAGCAGTCCACAGAAATGACCAGTCAGCAAGATCACGGGAAGTCGGAGAGAGACACAGTCACAGTCAACACCAGCCTAAGGAGGCACGACGACTAAGTGCAGTGCGGTATGCAGGACGGGATTCTGGAATGGAAAAAGGACATTAGGTAAAAAAAAAAAAACTAAAGCAATCTGAATAAACTATATACTTTAGTTAATAATAAGGTGCCAGTATTGGTTCATTAACTGTAACAAATGTATCACATTAACATAAGATGTTAATAATAGAGAAACTCTGGGGGTGGAGGGGGGTATGCAGGAACTCTCTGTACCATCTGCTTCATTTTTCTGTAAATCTGAAACTGTTCTAAAAATAAATAAAATCTATTAGGTTTTTTTTTTTTTTAATGGGAGGAAAGAGGAGAAAGGCACACCGAGGACTGGGGTGGGGGGGGTTGTTTTTGGAGAGGGTGACAGTGATCTTGTCGCCCCGCTGGCTTCATGTGTAGCTCTGTCTCGCTGGGGTGGAAACTTCCTCTCAGCCCTGCACACAGATCCAGACAAAACCTCATTAACTCTAAGAGGTAGCTGCTGGCAATCAGCAACAAGAATTTTCTAGAGCACAAAAGAGAAGCTTTTTTAAGAGATCCCAGGGATTTCCAGACAAATCTCAAGCAGTTAATGTGAGGTTTCATGGGATGTAAAAATCACTTGGGGCTTTTAAGGAGCAAAGAGAAACGGAAGGAAACCCTCAACGTGAGCACTTAACAAAGCAAGCGCAATGGGCAATGTCCAGGACCATAAATGACTAAACAGCATTCTTCATTTATCCGGTTTCCTAGGGTAGCCACACTCCTTTTACTGAAGAACCCCTGACTGCAAATGGCCAGATCCCACAGAAGAGCTGAACTATCCAGACCAGCAGAGGCAAGGGGGCAGGGTCACCAATTCGGTTTCCTTCACATGGTTCCTGGCGAACATCTTGCTTTCCCTGGCTATTTCTCCAAAGGTCCAGTTTCCACTCAACACCAGTACATGGCTGGACACTAATCAGAGGGCAAGGGTCACTCCGGATGCAGGAGACGAAGAAACACGGCAGCTAAAACCAGGACAGACTACAGAGGTAGGAGGAGGAAAGGCTCTAAGGCCAACCAACCGACCAACCACCTCTTTTTCTTCTTGTATTTTTAAAAGCTAAAAATATTCTCAAACACACACATTCATGTAAAACAACACCTTAAAAAAAAAAAAACTTGAAATTGTCAAAAGTATTTGTCCTTTCTGGCTTTGGAGTTGAGAAAGTAAAGCCGCCAGACACACCTCAGGCCCTGGGAGGGAGCGAACACGCCATGCAGCCTTGGCAGCGTCTCTGTGGGAGTTTGGTAACAGATCCAGGGAGTCGATTCTAAACCTCCTGGAAGATAAAAAAGGCAATTTCTAGAGCTTTATGCCTCTGTTAGGTAAAATCCTGAGTAACACAATTACTCCTGCAAGACTGAACATGAGCCACCCCGCCCCCGCCCTTGGAACAAATACATGAACTGAACACAGTACAATTTAGTCCATTCACTCTCAAGAGTGAAGATGGAGAAAATATTTGAGAGATTTACTGATTTTATGAAAAAAGTTATCAAATTCAGTTGGATCAAAGTTTGTCATTGGAAAGCCAGATAGCCATTTTAGGCATTTCAGGTCATGCTGCATCTGGGGTAACTACCCAATCCTGCCTTTGTAGCATGAAAGCAGCCCTCGTTGACAGTAAACAAATGACTGCAGCTGTGTTCCAATAAAACTTTATTAACAAAAACAAGCACCAAGTTACAGTTCACCCATAGGCCATACTTTGCCAACTACTGAGTTAGATAACTCCCATCACTATCTCTTCCTGTCTTCAACTAAAACGGTCACCAACCAGTAACAAAGCTAAACTCCTTTCATTCATAAATTAAGAAAATCAACATGAATCCCTAAAAATCTCCTTTCTACATTTCTTAAAGAAACTCAGTTGCAAGTCACACAGTTGGGAATAGTAACTGGATATAATCAAACAAAACTTGGCCAAGGATAGCTTCTCAGGAAACTATATTCTCTAAGTGGAAGTGTTTGGGAGAAGCATGCACCATATGGATCAAACGGAAACTTCTCAAGGATCCAGAAAGCTTATCTTCCTTGTGGCTGTCCTCTCAACACACTCCTTTACCTGGAAGCTTTGAAATGGTTCCTAGAATGTCCAGGATAAGCCCAGTCTTCATAATAGAGCATAGTAGACCCTCCAAGACTTTCCACAACTGGTTCCAACCTCAACTCTGACACATCTCTTTCTACCCCAAACTACATTCTGACAACTAAGAGGATGCACTATACCTCAAATATATCATTTGCCCTCATGCCTTCAAGTCTCCAAGCCCTTACCAGATTGACCATGTAATTTATTGTCAAACTGGAGTATTTTTTTAAAAAAATATTTTATTTATTCATTTGACAGAGCATAAGCAGAGGGAACAAAGAGAGGGATTTAGAGATAGACTCCCCCACTGAGCAGGGAGCCCAACACTGTACTCAATCCCAGGACCCTGGGATCATGACCTGAGCCAAAGGCAGTGCGTAACCAACTGCACCATCCCATGGGCATTTTTGAGAGAAAAAGAGTTTTATTAGTAACTATACTGGGACAAGAGCATAGCACAAGACAGACCATAATGTAGAGTCATTTAGCCTTCACTCATGATTTATCACTGTGTTGTGAAATCCACTGCAAACTCACTCTGGTGAACTCCTATTCATCCTTCAAGGCCCAGATCAAATATCACCCTTCCCTTTTTCTTTTGCCTTTCTGACCTCTTTCTGGCAGAGTTAACCACTCCTTCAGCTTTGTGTCTGTTATGGCCTGTATCACTGTATGTTATATTTACTTCTTCATGGGTTTATTTTCTTTGAGGACAGGAATGCTTCCTCTGCACAACTGGCTTTGTGTTAGAATTGTCTTATTTTCTTTTTTAAAGAAGATTTTATTTTTTTATTTATTTATTTGACACACAGAGATCACAAGCAGGCAGAGAGGCAGGCAGAGAGAGGAAGGGAAGCAGGTTCCCTGATGAGCAGAGAGCCTGATGCAAGGCTCCATCCCAGGACCCTGGGATCATGACCTGAGCCAAAGGCAGAGGCCTTAACCCACTGAGCCACCCAGGCACACCTGGAATTGCCTTAGAGTTAGTGCTCAATAACTGTTTATTCATTTTCTTATAAAAATGTAAACTACGTATTTACCTTTAAAACCATTCTTCGCACAGCATAAACTACTGGTTCTCAGTCAGGGGTAATTTTACCTCCCAGGGGATATTTGCAATTCCTAGGAACTTTTTTTTTTTTTAAGATTTTATTTATCGGGAC
>RCUC01107058.1:0-13161 GCA_003697995.1 Taxidea taxus jeffersonii
CTAGACTATCTCTGTTTTATTTGTTGGCCTCAGAAGATTTCCTGTAAAGAAAGTAGACATGTGAACTGGATGTGAAGTATATATAGGGTTTCAGAGTATAGACAATGGTGTTAGAAAGTTTACAACATAGGCATGCTTGATACTAAGCTTTTCATTACCACCTTCATTTATTAAAATGATACATTATAATGTGGAAGAACAAATAATTCTGCGGGTATTCAAGAAGACTACAGCATAATACCTTAAATTTGACTTTTCCTTGTTCTCTCTCTCCCTGTCTCTTAACAGATAAGAGGGGAGGAAAAGAAGGAAGTTAGAGACCCTAATGATCACAGTGCTCTCTTAGCCTTTGTATACATATTACGAGGGAAATCATCATTCTAATTATGCTGGTGAGTAAGCACTATGAATGATTGCATTTGTGAGAGCTCAATAACCATTTGTACCACTATATTAAAGACATAATCATCATCTTTTCTTTTCTCATGCCTGTGACCCAGTGCCTAGCTTCCTGCCTGACCTCATAACCATCATTCTCTAAATGTTTGCTGGATGGGTAAATTTGGTCTTGGATTTAATTCTTCTTCTCTTTTTAAGTTCATTAAGCACCAGCCTGTTATACTATTGTCATGAAAACTCTAAATGCTGTTAATTTCTGATATACATGGTAAATAGGGTATTTGTATTCAGCTGGTGTTTGGTCTAACTCACTTTCTCTTCAAATGAAGCTGTGTGGCCAAAGTCCCTTCAAAACTGAACAGCATTGATTTCTTTTTCTCCCCCTTAAAAAAGCAACAACAAGTATATAAACTTGCCTTCCTTAGTGAAATGTTTATATGCAAGAGATACTGCCTGTGTCTGTTTCTAAAACATATTCCCCAGCCCATTAGCTGTGTCTTTAAATATTTTACAGGATCTATTTTTCTACTAATTGACCTTCTGACTAAGCTAATTTGTGATCAGTTAAATAGTCACCAAAATTAACGTATCAATTTAATATGTTTAAAGAATCTAATCAAAGCAGTTATATTCAGTGGAAGGCTATCAAATTCATTTTAGGAAGCTAGCAAAAAGGCTGACTGACACTAAAGTCTGACAAAGGTAGGAAGCACACAAAGAGACTATAGCACAGTTTCATTCACAAAAATAAATATATTAATACAAAGAAAATAATTTAGGAAACACCTCTCAGTTATAAGTATGAATACATCTCTATAATTCCACCCTCATGAAGTGGAGTTTTCTCCCAAAGAATACTTCAAAATTTCTAAATATGTTCGTAAAGATCCATCTAATTATAAGTGTAATAAGATGGAAAACAAAACAAAATAAAACAAAACAAAAAGCTCATGGACATCTCAGGTGAGAAATGTATTTCTCATAAAGATTCTTTATTTCAGTAAAATGATAAATATCCTAACTTCTACTTTATAGTAAAACAGTAGTGACATTTGAATCTTAAATAAGTTTGTACCAATATCATTTTAACACTATTCTATAAATTCTAAATAATATAATATGAAAAAGAGCAAGTAAACCAAAGAGTAATTTTAAAAAGGCATACTATTAAAATTTATAAAGATTATATATTTTGCACATTTCTAGAATAGAAAACAAATCAATATAAACTGAGTACATTCAATTTTGGTATTCTTATCCTCACAAAAGATTGAGGTCAACACTAGGCCAGTTCATTATGTACTGGAATCTGAAGGGACCTATTGCTCAAATCACTTTGTGTTCAGATTTCCAGTTAGTTAAAATGGATACTAAAAATAAAATGGATACCAGTGGCTTATACTGAAGACATTTGGAAGTTCTCCTTGAATTAAACTTTGCTGGCCACTCACAGTTCAAAGCAGCAGGACAGGTCTGGCTTTTACCTGCTGGTCTCACCATCCTTGTAGACTGAGAACATGGACCAGGAGAGAAATCTGACCTTTTCCTGACAAACAGGCGGGTCCTGAGGGAGCTAAAATACTAAAGCTACTTATAGGCTTTCATCAAATAAATTTATTTGATTTTATCTGGTGGGAAGAAAAAGGCAGAGGAAAAGACAAAGGAGAGGGAGAAGGGAGAGGAAAGTAAAAGAGGAGGAGGAGGGGCGCCTGGGTCGCTCAGTGGGTTAAAGTCTGCCTTAGGCTCAGGTCATGATCCCAGGGTTCTGGGATCCAGCCCCACATCCGGCTCTCTACTCATCAGGGAGCCTGCTTCTCTCTCTCTCTCTGCCTGCCTCCCTGCCTACTTGTGATCTCTCTCTCTGTCAAATAAATAAATAAAATCTTTTAAAAAATTAAAAAAAATAAAAAGAGGAGGAGGAAAAGGGAAAGGAAGAGGAGATGGAGGAAGAGAATAAGAGGAAGATGAAGAAGAAAGAGGAAGAAGAAGGAGGAGGAAAGAGGAGGTGCGAGATGAGGAAGAAAGAAAAAAAAGAGAGAGGATGAGGATTGAGGGTAGAGAACCTGAAAGTGTTATTCCAATATTTCTCCCTCTTGGGAGATGTAAAATGGAAAATTGAGTTGGGGCAATAAGGATCTTCCCCAAATCTCCTAGTTTTCCTCTAAACTCCTCTTTGAACATAGGTACTGTATATTGGTAGCGTTGGAAAATTCTCTTTAATGAGAAATAGTCAACTATGTCTTTACTCAAGAATGCTGTTGAAAAATATGGGTTCCTGAGTCCAGCAAACCTTGTGTAGTGGATTAAAATGGCCATGATTTATTTGGCGTGTCTGTCACTAAGAGGTGGTGTCTACATACCCTCTTCTTCTTCTTCTTTTTTTTCCTAGACGAGGTCTCTGACTCCTTTTTGACCAATGAAATATTGCATTAATGAGGTTGTGTGACTTCTGAGGCTCCATCATAAATCTCTTAGGATTTTCACTGTAAGAGAAGCCAGACATCATACAAGAAGTCTGAGTATCCTGCAGTTGCTAAGCTGTGAGAGAGTCTGAACTAACCATGCGGAAAGGCCACATGAAGCTAGAGACATGCCTGGACATCCTAGCTGTGATAGTCATACTAGCACAGATGTCAGGCATGTAAAGAAGCAGCGGTGGACATGTCAGACCACATATAGATGAAGTGGGGAAGAAATGAATTTAGCTGACAGCCAGAACAGAGGTCCTAAATATATGGCCCCAGTAGAACTGTCCCAGACATCACAACAGTTGAAGATATCCCAGCTGAGGCTCAGTCATTATGGAAAAGGGATAAATTATTTCTCTACTCTCTACCCTGCTATAATTCCTAACCCACAAAATGATTAGCACCCAGGACAATTATTTTTTAAGTTTTGATTCTTTTTTTATCTTATCTGTAAAAGGAGAACAAAATATTAGTGTCTTTCTCAAAACACTACTGTAGACATTAAATGAACTAATGCAGGTTAAGTCCTAAACATATTACCAGATATGGAACATGCAACAAGCTTAACTACTATATTTCGATAAGTTGTGCCTCTGAAATAATTGCAGAGCTATGAGAAGAAATAGTATTATAACACTGGTAGAATTCTAAAATAAAATTTATGCTGGAACCAGAAATTGTCTTGCTATGGAATTTCAACTCAATTCCAGATTGAAGAATTCTGAAAACTATACTTCATGGTACCATGGCAATGTTTCAATTGTACACTTAACAGTTAGTGATAGCATTGTATTCCAGAATAGTTACATGCCCCTCTGGAAGGGATAGCATTGTCATTTCATGGGGGAACCATGACCATCATTCTGATGAAAGAAAGGAAAGAAGGGAGGAAGGAAGAAAGAAAGAAAAGAAAAAAGAGAGGTAGGGAAGAAGGGAAAGATCCTGCCAGGGAAAGTTGCATTTGATCTAAAAATTCAACTAGTATGTACATTTATAGCTTTAAAAATGACGGCCACTTGACTGAGTTGTTAGTCTTCTAGGAATTTATCCAAAAAATATTCAGGAAAATCTCTGTATAAGATATTTATAATAGTTACTCTATTAACAAAACATCAGAAATCACTAGTATATTCAACACAAATAAATTATAGTTAATCTGTCCTAATGAATATTGTTATTTCATTTACCAAATGGGAAAGAAGACATAAAGATTAAAAAAAGTATTAAAACTGTATGCTTAATAATACACATAAGTACACAAAGTATTTATATAATAATTTTTGAAAGGAATCCCCAAAATAATCCCAGCAGTTTTCAAGGATTTATGAAATTATTTGTAATCTCTTTCATCTTTATCCTTTTCTATATTTCTTAAATTTCCACCATGAATATATACATATTTTATAAAAACACAAACAAAAACCAAAATCTCTCCCCTTTCAGTTAAGTAGTAAATACCAACTTGTGAAATCATAAAATAGCTTATCATATAGACAGGATGAAATAAAATCCCTGGTGAAGCTTTATTTTTTTCCTCTATAAACCTTATCTCATTTGAGGTCCTTTCTGATAGCTTCATTGAAGCTGTTAAAAAATGAATAAATACAAAATAGAAACAAAAATAATAAAGAATTTTTCTCCCTTGAATCAAGGTGTGTCTTGGGAGAAATGTTCAGAGCATTATAGTCCAGCTCTAATTAATCTTCATTTTTACTTCCAGATAAATAACTCCATATTACTGTCAATCATATCATGGAATGAAAAAATAAGACTCCATTGAGCACATTCTTACATACCCCGTTATTCATTCTCAAGGTGTAGTAACGTTTGTAAGAAGTCATTTATCCGGTAAATTCCTAGGCAGCGCATGCATTAGGCAAAATCGGAGCTTGAATATATTCCCTTTGCTTGAATCAGATGCCTACAGCATTCTAGGGAATGGACACACTCGATGTCATTGATCTGTTTCCATGGTTCTTCCATGCAAAGAATCCTCACTTCTCTCAATGTACCTTTCAGGCAACATAGGCAAATATTTGTAGAGAATGTGTTTGTCTGTTAAAGATTTTGACAGTCCCTACAGGAACTAAATTTCAGTAGGCATATGTTTGCTGCCAGATTTTAGCAACATAATTCTGAGCTTAGTTGTTTTTTTTTTTTTCCATTAAGTTTCCAAATTCTTGATAATATGAATACAAAGGAGGCAGATAATCTTTAATGGACATGTCTCTTCTTTGTATATGTTGCACTAAAGATACTGAGTTTGGTTTTTAACAGTATCTCTTTTGTAATTAGTTACAGCTTTTGACGGTCTTATGGTTGCCTTGTCCTTTATAGGGCTTAACTTAACTTTTCTTCTGTCACTATTTTAAGGAGTTTGGGCAATTAGCTTAGTGCTCCATTCCTGTGTGAAATCATACTTATTCTTGCACAGCTAGGTACTCCATCAGGAGCATGGACAGTGTCTAATTTGGAAAGAGTCTCATAAAAATCTAATCAGAGACTGGCAGGTGATTCTCACAGATGAAGAGTATTAGGACATTAATCTGCATTCAGGTCCAAAATGTAGTTGGACCTTCACTGTGGTCAGTCACTTGGAGAAAAAAAAAAATGTACTTAGGTGCTTGTTACAAGTAGGAAATCACTAATGCTAGCATCTCTTTATGAATAAAGATATGAGGGATGTGGGCCAAGGCTATTATCATGCAATCTTCCTACTGCTCATGTGCACACCAAAGTCCCCTCCAGAGACTTGCTTCCTCAGTATTTCTAGGATTGAGGAAAATACAATATCCCTATGATACAAAAGGTCCAGGGCATTGGCTCCACAATTATAGGTTACTCTTTTTTAGCCCAAAGCGCCAGAAGCCAGAAAATCTGGTTCCAGTCCCTGTTTTTGAGTTACTGCATTTTGACTTTTTGACAACAAAGTTTTAACCTTTTATGCCTTAGTTTCATTATCTATAAAATGGAGATAACACTACCTCCAAAACTGAGGATGGTTGTGGTTGTAAATGACATCAGAGTTTAAAACCACCTTGTGCACTGGGATCCACTAGATCTTTGTGAAGAGATCTAACTGAGTTTGCTTTTAGTTCTTCTGCTTCCTGATACACTATAGTTACAGGAAGTTAGAGTAGATTTTTTTTTTTTTTAATGGAGATCCTCTTGCATAGATATTAAACAGTGATGGTTTGGTTTAGAGATCAACTTTATATAGGGCAAAATTCAGTGTTTGCAAACCAAAGTGGAAATTGTTTGCTACACTGCCTTTCCTTTTCAATCTCATGCCCGAACCATCATCACTAGCTTATGAGCCCTAATTACTGTGGGTGGAGAACAGAGTGGCTCCGTTCCACCATTGATTAGAATGAGATCCAATTATCAAATGATGGTTTATTAAAGTGTGTGTTTCTGGCTAGCTGCTTCTTGCCACCCAGCAATTTCCCCTTCACAGAAACACTGCCCCTGGAAGCACAAGAGACGACTGTTAACTTCTTATGTGCATGGGGCTGAACACAGTTTCTAGAAAGCAGGCATAGGAAAAGGGCGTGGGGAAGAAAAACGCTGAAAGGAAATGAGTTTTCAGACAGAAGACTGAGATTTCCATGTGACAAGAGTGCAATTTCTTGCCTTGAATGAAGGAACAGAGCCCTGATTCCTTATGAGGTACAGGTGACCCCTATCTCTGATGGAGGATAAGAAAGCAATCGCCTTCCTCCACCATGGAATGGACCCTTCATTTTGAAACCAGGCTGGTGTGCAGATTAGTTCAGCTAAGTGACTCTGAAGAGACCCATTTGTTTAGCACTACGTGTAATTTTAAAGGAAAGGACGTGTTAGCAGCAGGGAGGAGAGTCAAATGAGGTCACTCATGAAATAGCAGGAGAAATTTGCCAGTGCCTCTCCCTTGTTTTATTCTTTTCCATCTCCACTGACCTACGTGCTGGAAAACTGATGCACCAACCAAATGGAACGTTCATTTTCTCATTCTGTGAATGACCAGGCCTGCTCCCCGGTGCCCTCACAAATGGATCTTCATTTCTCTGTTGGTGGGGACACTGGATTTAACCCGGAATGTTAAGGCAGTTTTCACCTGCAGAGCCTCTGTCCATATAAGCTGGTTCTATTATGGAAGCCCCACATGTTCAAAAATCTCATCTCTGATACGTGTTTGCTTTGTGTGCTTTGTAAAATAACGGCCATCCTTGCAGAAATTGAGGGATATCCTACGCAGACAGTTTTGAGGTTCTCAACATCACGATCCAAAGAAGTGACCGAGTGCTGCCTTTTTACCTCTGGGATACTCTCATTTAAATTAATTTATGCCCTGAAAATGTACCTGATGTTTCAAACCATGGCAACTGAATCTGATTTCACTTAAGCAACAGCAGTGTAGTAAAGGTTACATTCTTAATTTTGGTACTAACATTTTTTGTGAGGGAAAAGAAATCTAAAAAGAAACTACAAATGGCAAGCCTCATCATTCCTTTCTCTTCAGTTCCAGAATATTGAAAATGTACCCGTATCATGGTTATGGACACTTTGTATTAGAAATCCCTTGATTAAGCTTTCTTCCCATCAATTCAGTGAGAATCTGTGCCTTGAGACCTTGACTTAGTCATCTTGTTTCCCTGGGTCCTAGCAGAAGGCTGGGATATGGCAAGCCCTCAGAAGTTTGAATTGAATAAACACATAAGTATATGTGAGTTACATATTTTGAGTTTTCAAAATAAAAGCAAATAAATTAAGTAGAAAACTGGAGTTTCCACTCACATGTTTTCCTTCATATGTTACAGCCTTATACTTTTCTGTATAAAACCCTTATCACCTTATACCCTGCTGATTATTTATTGTTTCGGGTTATCAGCTTATGGAGAACTACTTTATGGAGGTTGTGATAGATCTCACTGACTCCAGCATTTCTGAGCCACTTAAAAGCATTTAAGAAATAAAAGATAGGGATTGGAGGTAGATTATTTTGTTTTGTTTTTCTCAGGGAATAGTAACAGGAGCATATATAGGAATTCACAGTTCAGTTCCATGTGTGTTTGCTTCTTTGTGGCATTTGATCTATTTGAACCTTTCCCGGGCCATCTGGCTTTCAAAAAATCAATTGTCAAAGGTTTGAGAATGGAAATATTCCCGAGATGAGCACTGTCTTTTGTGTGTACTCGGTGTGGAGTCTACTTTATCTATTTGAAAGGCAAAAGAAAGGCTTAGAAAATAAATTGGTTTGTAAGATGCCCTTGGTAAGGGGCACCCAGTTGGCTTAGTCAGTTAAGCATCTGCCTTCCACTCAGGTCACAATCCCAGGGTCCTGGGATTGAGTACATTATTGGCCTTCCTACTCAGTGGGGAACCTGCTTCTCCCTCTCCCTCTGTCACTCCTCCTGTCTGTGTGTTCTCTCTCTCTCCCTCTCTCTCTCATAAATAAAATCTTTATTAAAAAAAGAAGAAGAAGAAGATGCCCTTGGTAAGAGTCAAATCCAGCATCTGACTTGACAAGATTAACATCATCTTTCTGGGCTCCTCTTCCTTCATCTATAAAAATGGAAATAATATCTTCTTTGGTAAGAATACTTAAAAGTTAAATGTTATAATAATTTATCCATTCATTCGTTCATTCAGCAATGTGAACATTTAGAATGTTTCAGGCTTTTCTGAGAGCCAAGAACCTGCTCCTATATAGTTTATGGTCTAGTTGGAAAATCATTCAAGTACTGTATAGTTACAACCCAAGACATCTTCTGGAGAAAAGAACTGAATTCTGTAGGAACATTAGCATTCCCTTTGAACAGTCTCCAAGGAGGCTGACCTGGATGACATGCCATAGCAGACCCCTTGCCTTAAGCCAAGACGAGATGTGAATCATAAGGAGAAGCTTTCCAGATGAAGGAGCAGTGGAGGAAGTGAGTCAGAGAGATCAGTGGGGCCTAGAGGGCTCTAGGGCAGGGCAAAGAACTGAATGGGCAGTGGGTCAGGAGGGCATTGATGAATGGGTGCACTGGTGAGAGATGCCACTGAAGAAGTAGGCGGGGGACAATCTTATAAGCTCTGTACACTGTGTTAAATATTTTATATCAAGGCCTTGTAACAAATGCTAACTCCCTTTCAAATGTATTGGCATTATGTTTCCTACAGTTAAACTGAAGCAGAAATGTATTTCTTGAATCATGTCCAATGTGATTGCTCAGCTCAGCTGGGTGACCTACAGTCCAGCCTTTCCATTCTCAGCCCTGGTTCCTAGGATACTGTTGGCATAATCACCCAAGGTAGTGGGCTCCATTTATTTTAGAATCCTAAGATTGGCAAGGATGTCCACCATTCTGTACCAGATGTTCTTCTATCTGGTTGGCATACACTGAGCACAAGAGGACTATCCTAATTATACAGATTCCCTGAGCTTAGAGTCTCTACCTGTGCCATTTAATCCCTTCTCTATATTTCTCCATCTTGGGTAAAGAAGTATCATGAGTATTGGAAACAAGTGAGATACCTAGAAAGAATGGAAGACTAAAATGGAGTGGGGGGTAGGGGTAAAAAAAACAATAAAAATTTGAAACCAGGGCTCAGAATAATTATTTTTTCAAAGCTCCCAAATTTAGTTGGCCACAAAATCTAAAGGATTCTATCATAAAATATATGATTTTTTTAATGCTTCCTTGTCTCCATCCCCACTGTCATTACCTCGGATCAGACTAATTCTTTACTGAGTGATTTCTGCAATAGAACCTTGGCCCCTGTGTCTATTAAGTTAACCCATATTCCTAATGCTATCAGACCAACCTTTCTTCAGTACAAAACTAGATCCTATCACTCTCCTAGCTAATGCTCATCAATAACTCCCTTATAAAATGAGTGGCATTTAGTAGGTGTGTTTATGCCTATGTTTAGGCACTAGGTCTGCCTAAAGGAATGCTAAGATGGTTTACATTCTGTGTGTGGTGTAGATGAACCAAGCATTTGCAGTATACCGTTGACTCTGACCTTTTTCCTTTCTTCATGTCAAACGCTAGTGGATTGTGGCATGGTGGTGGACAATTGCTGTTCTAGCTCGCAGGATCCACTAAACAAATCATATTTCATCGTAATGAGGGTGAATGACACAGAACTGTGCTAGCAATCATGCTTAGCACTTTCCATGCAATAGTCTATTTGGTTTTCATAATCATGCTTTGAGGTATGTGGTATTTTAATCTTCATTTAATATGCTGAAAAACTAAGTTTCAGGGCATTATTAAACTTTCCAGTCAGTAAGTGAAACAGTTTGAATTCAGACATAGACAAGTTATTGCCAGAATGGGCAATCTTAACCACTTTTGTATACTTCTGGTCAATATTATTTGGCTTGAATTAAGGTAGATACCACTAAATCCTTGACAACATTGTGTTTTAATGAAATTCCACTTAAAAATGCCTGCATGGTGGTGCCTGGGTGGCTCAAATAGTTAAGTCCCTGCCTTCCGCTCAGCTCATGATCTCTGGGTCCTGGGATCAAGCCCCATGTTGGGCTCCTGGCTCAGCGGGGAGCCTGCTTCTCCCTCTCCCTCTGCCCCTCCTCCTCTCCTGCTTGCTCCCTCTATTTCTCTCTGTCTGTCCCAAATCAATAAATAAAATCTTAAAAAAAAATTCTTGCAATGGCAGAATCTAAAATTCAGCCATGACCTACCCAGAGGTCAGGTTCTCAAAGCCTTTTGCTTGGTTTGCATCTTTCCAAAAGAATCTTGAGTTAATCCCCCTGCCCTATCTTCCTACTTCCCGAGAACAATCTTACCAGTCCTTTGAGATTTTGCTAAAAGCCCAGCACACTATCCTCTAGGAGCATTATTATGTAGTCTTAGTAACATGAACTGAATAAAAATGGACACATTACACAGTCTTGGTTCCTCCAACAGTGATTGGAAATAGATCGAAAGAGCCGAGGCACTAACTCAACCAGCCATTCCATCATCAGCTTGTCTCAGGGTAGTAATAAAGTTCTTGGTCTGCTAAATTTATGGAGTAGAAGTGCAAGCACAGCCTCCCAGTGGTACCCATGGCTTTGAACAGGTCAATAACAGTGGTCTGGAGGTCTGCATGCTGACCATTATAAGCACCATGTGGACTCACCAATGTGCTGTCACTAACAATTCCTTCCACATTAGCTCCTTAGCTGGAAGGATAAATCAGACTGCCTAAGGAAGGGGTTTTATATCAGATGGCACGAAAGTATTTCTTATGTGGAAGTGTAAGATTAAAGATTTAACTCCCAAGTACTCTGTATTTATACACTCCACTAGCTTAGCCAGCAACTCTGGACCATGAAAGAGCTAGTGCAACCATGAGTCACCTTCTCATCTGATTCCAGGCATGACTTCTATCTTTACGAGGACAGTGGCGCCCTATGCTGCAATGGAAAAACATCCTTATGTTCTATGAGCTATGCAGTTATTAAGCATAGGACGCCCAAGTCCCATTCTAAGTTTACAATTGGCTATCGTAATACAGTTGACTTTATATCAAATCTGAGGGCCAGTTGGTCTTTGAAGGCTCATGCTTGCTCTGCCACTAGATCTTGGCAGGTGCTATTTCATCTGCCTTTGTTGCATTGCCCTCCACTTTGCTTAGTTATCTTCCACTCTTCTTTCAAATGGCTGTGTAGAAACACTGCCTCAGGAAAGCCTTCTCAGACTTTCCTGACAATCTCTACCCCCAACACTCCATATGAACACTCATTTCAGTGCAGTAAATAAATGTGGTGAATACTGCATTTATGTGTGTCTCCCTCGCTAAGATGGATGCCCTTGAGAGGTCAGGACCCTTGTGCTATTCAGTTACATCCTCAGTAGCAAAAACAACATTCAGTACACAGTAGAAAAGCAATAGTTATTGCAACCAAAAATATAATGAAAAAATACTTTTAAAAGGTATATGCCACCTTATAAAAGTTGTGAGTTATTCATCTTAAATTCTATAATCATTCATTTATTTTTTTTTATCCTAACAAGTATTTCTCAATGTTCCACTATTTTCCCAGTGTTTGCTAAGACCTGGGTCTACAAAAGTAAATAAAGCAAACATAAATTAAAAACCTTTAATTTCTCTCATTCCTTCTTTTTCTCTGAAAGAATATATATTTATCCAGTAAAAACCAAATGGTATACATCCTTACCCTCTATTTGCATATCAGTGTTTGATGGCAACCTTTGTGTTTGTTGTATTTGAAAGTACAGAAAATTAATCCATAAAAAGTGATCTTTTACAGCTGATCAAAAATGCAGATATCTTTTTTTTTCTTTTTTTGAAGGAACTCCTGGCTTTGTAATTGATTATCAAGATCCATGAGTTCTAATGTAATTTCACAAAAACAACACAAACAAATAAACAAAAAGCCCATCTCTTATGTAGGCTGGGAATGATGTGTTTTTAATGACTTTATCTTTAAATGTTAAATAGGCATTTCTTCCCTCTGGCAATCAGGACCTTAGGAAACCACTGCCTAACAGTGGTTATAGTCTAAGTAAGATAAGCATGTGCTAGTGAAAAATTAGGTATTTGGATACTCCATGTATGCATGCATTTTATATGTATGATGTATTCATATATAACAGAGAGCAGTCCGGAGCGACAGTTGTATGTTAGAGGAGAAAAACTTGGATTCTCACAGCAGTATGTGGAATAAGAGCCAAACGTAACAAAGTACATCTGCTTGGTTTCTAGAGAGACCTAACAAATTAATTTTTCTGCAAACTAGACCAAATTTGTATTGAATTCCTCTGTATAAGCAAGTTAAGATTGATCATAGGTAGCTTTTATTCACATGATTTTTATTGGCCACTTGCTTGTTTAGGGGAAATGGAGAAACAGCACAGCACATCTCTAATAAGAGTTTACTGAGTTTGCACACCTTTAAACCAGAGCAAGATACACCAGTAGCTCTGCAGTAATGTGATTTTACATGGCAGCCTGGAACATTCACTCTTGGACAAAATTAGCTACACAAGAACCTAGATATGAAACAGGCAGGTGTATGTTGGTCAATCACAAGTGACATCAGTTCACAATCTTAATAGGACACAGAGAATGGCACACATTCACATTTGTTCAACAGGTGGGGCATCATGTAATAGCTTGCATGTCCTAGATCAGAGATTCTCAAAGGGTAGTCCCTGGACCAGCAGCAGCAGCCTGACATGAGAACTCTAGAAATGCAGAGTCTCAGGCCCCACCCTAAATCTGTTGAATCAGGAACTTGAGGGGTGGGGTCCAGCAATGTGTGTGTGTGTGTGTGTGTGTGTGTGTGTGTGTGTGT
>RCUC01107060.1:0-27716 GCA_003697995.1 Taxidea taxus jeffersonii
TGAGCAGAGAAAGTGGAGGCAGTAAAGGAAACCAAAGACTTGCCCCCAAAGAAAGAGCTTTCTTTAGAATTCTAGTTTTTACCCATTGGCAGGGTGTTCTTCTCTCTCTCTCTCTCTCTTTTTTTTTTTAAGATTTTACTTATTTATTTGACAGAGAGACAGATCACAAGTAGGCAGAGAGGCAGGCAGAGAGAGAAGGAAGCAGGTTTCCTGCCGAGCAGAGAGCCTGATGTGGGACTCAATGCCAGGACCCTGGGATCATGACCGGAGCCAAAGGCAGAGGCTTTAACCCACTGAGCCACCCAGGTGCCTCAGGGTGTTCTTCCCTTAAAGGAAGTGTCAAAACGGCAATTCAACTAATATTTACTCGTCACCTACTGTGGGCAGAATTCTGTGCCAAGTTCTGAAGAGATAAAGGCAGATAAGACAGTGTAGGCACGTAGGATACAGTCCTCACAACAGCAACTACAGTTGTCCCCCATTTTATAGGAGTTACTGACTCTGAGAGATGGTGGGTAACTTACCAAGGATACACAGTTAACTGGTAGTAAAGCTTGGAGTCACAGCCAGGTCTGCCTGACTTTCAGAGCCCAAGCACTTAATCGCTCTTTAAAATTTTGTGGCACGCTGTGAATTGTGTAAGGCTGATGAATCACAGACCTGTACCCTTGAAACAAATAATTTATTATATGGTGATAAAAAAACAAAAGTAAAATAAAATAAAATAAAATTTTGTGACAGTCTGATAAGGCTGAAGCATAAGGATCCTAGGAAGAGAGTGGGTCAAGAGAAGGCGGCACAGGAGATATAGTAAAAAGGTGGGAAAGGCCAAATTTGTCTCAGTCTTGCACACCAGTGGGAGTTTGTATTTGGTTCTTCTAGCCAGGGTTTTGCAAACTCAGCACTATTGATATTTTGGGTCAGATCATTCTTTGTTGTAGGGGACTGTCCTTTGCATTTGTGGGATGTTTAGCAGGATCCCTGCCCTTTACACATTAGATGCCACTGGCAACCCCCCCTCCCAACACCACCCCCAACAGCCATGACCATTAAAAATATCTCCAGACATTGCCAAATGTCTGACTGGGGATGTGTGTACAAAATTGGTCCCCAGTTGAGAATCACAGCTCTGGGCCCTGGCGAGGTCTGGGGTTTTGAAAGGAATGTGACAAGGTGAACACTAAGAGTCCTCTCTTAACAGTAATAATCTCTACCATTGTTATATTCAGCATGTGAATGCTGGTATTACGTTTCAGCTCAGGGAATCACTCATACTACTTTGTAATATTTCCACACATTCTGTTCATTTTTTGTGTGTGAAACAAGTAGATTAAGTTGACCATGTGTTCCTCAAGGACAGTGTGGATTCTTTGTTTTTATACTTTCTCTTCTTAGCAGAGTGAATGCTAAACAAATGGATAAATCTTTAAACTTTATTATCTACATAATTATATTTATTTTTAGGATATCATACTAATATTGGAGATTTGTCAGGTGTCTAATATATTGTAGAAGACAAATGTTTGCTTGTCTGTTTCAATCTTTTCATCCAAAAATTGTACAAGTTGATAAAATGCATAGATTTCATTTACAGGTTTCTTTTCCAGATCAGATAGGCCCACATGACTTTTGCAGCAGCCACAGGGTTTTCTTCAATCAATAAGAATGTACCTTTGATGGTTCACTGTAAAGAGTCCTATGGAATGACTCAATGCAATTTAATTCAGCATTTATTTGGCTACCCCTATGAACCAGGCACCAGGAGAGGAATAAAAGCCATCTTCTTTTTTTTTTTTTTAAGATTTTATTTATTATTTATTTGACAGAGAGAGATCACAAGCAGGCAGAGAGGTAGGCAGAGAGAGAGGGGGAAGCAAGCTCTCTGCTGAGCAGAGAACCCGATGTGGGGCTCAATCCCAGGACCCTGAGATCATGACCCAAGCCGAAGGCAGAGGCTTTAACCCACTGAGCCACCCAGGTGCCCCTAAAAACCATCCTCTTGATGCATCTAATCAAAAGCGAAGTCAGGCTTACCAAGACCTGCCTGCTCTTTCTCTATCACCTATCAGCAGTGTCATCTTGGGCCAGTCAGGGCCATATGACTTTTGTAGGTCCTAGGCACGTTAGCCTTCACGAGCCCCTTCATCATAAGAAAAAGTGTTTAAATACGTTTTTATGACTGCATGGCATAAAGACAAACATAATGCATTATGTTTGGATTCATTATTTTATATTCATTATTTTCTTCTTGTTTAAAAATAATGTTAAAACATTTTCTGGGGCTCTAGGCACTGTGACTTTGAGCTGAATGGTAAGTTGGCTCTAGGACCAATTACTAACCTCACCTACTTCTCATTTTCTTCTCCTTAAAATTCCAGTTTTGGAGGGTTGTTATAGGATTATTTGTGATACTTGGAAGCTGCATGAGGGCAGAAACCCAGTCTAATTTATTTTTAGCTGTGTCCCTAGAACACTCGGCACAGAGTAAGCACTCAATAATATGAATGTGAAATTATCTGCACAGTGCCAGAAAACAGTAAACACTTGACAACTGTCAGATTTCTTTGACCAGAAGCCCTAGAGAACAGTTTAGGACATACATCATAGATATCAGAAAGCTGGAGTATATATACAAACAGACTCTGACTGTAAGAGAAATTTGGGTCCAGAGGGATTGTGTGAGTCAATCAGTTCATATTCTTTGTAATTTTTTGTCAGTGCATCCTTGCCTTGGGTCCAATTAATTGCATTTGTAACACAATCTATTAGGCAGTGTTGGTGGTGTAGTATAACACAGTCTATCATTAGCTATGTAGATAGGAAAGGGGAGTTTTGAAAACCACCAGTTTTATAGTCCTCTATGGTATGTTTACACATGCAAGGGGTTTTACCAGTATTGCTGCATAGTGCCAAATCCTATGCAGATTTAATTACAAAGCTACAAAGTGAGTGCATAAATTATGTACCACAGGCTGTGTTTTGGGAATCACTGTGTAGTCTTGGGAATTAGAGAGGAGGTTAGATCTTTGTAATTGATATGCTCCCACTTAAGGGTTGAAACCCTGAGGATCCATGCGAACTTTTTCTCTGTCTAAACACAGTGTGTCTGCAGTTCTGCAAGTGTTAGCTGGACAATTAAATTCCAAACAATAGATAGCAGAAGTAAGAGAATTTTGCAAAGTTACCCAATCCTGCCCTGCTCTCTTTCTCAAGCCTTCACTCCCACCATGGGTTCACTGGTTGCCCTAACCCCACTGCATCTGGAAAGATATGCCATTTCCCAAATGCATAATACACACTTCCAAAATGTTGTGTCTGTACCTATACTGTTCTCTTTGTGTGGAATGTTCTTCCCCTCTTCATTCTGGGAAACCCTAGAGAGAGTACCTATTTCTAGAAGCTACTCCACAAGTATTAGTTTCCCCTCCTGAGTAAGAATGCAAACTTTTCATGTTGGTAAGCTCAGTTCAAGTGCTATTTCCTTTGGAACCCTTTCTTACTTTCCCTTTCTAGAAGGGAAGAAAAGGAATGCATTTGTGCCGGACACATTTATTGATGCTGGAGCCTTTGCATTTATCATCTTATTTAATCCTCAGGGCAATTTTGTGTGGAAGGTATACTTGTTCTCAGTTCCCAGGTTAGGAACCTGAGATCTACTGGTTAAGTGTCTTAGCTAAAGTCTCATGCTAGCAAATGGTGGAAGTGGCACTGGAGCCCAGATTTGTGGCTGTTTCTCTCGGGAAAATCAGTTCTGTTATTGGTGCTCTCATAGCCTTTCCATCATACCCCTACCCTAACACGTCTGACTGTGTGGTAATTTATTTATTCACCAGCATAAGCTGTCTCTTCACTAAACTCTTGATTCAGAGACCAATTCTTTTTTTTTTTTTTTAGACTTTATTTATTTATTTGAGAGAGTATGAGCAGGGGAAGGGGCAAGCAGACTCCCCATTAAGTGAGAAGCCCAAAGTGGTGCTCAATCCCAGGACCCTGAGATCATAACCTGAGCGGAAGTCTGGCGCTTAACTAATTGAGTCACCCCAACACCCCCAGAGAAAACTCTTACTTCACTCTGTATCCTTAATGTGTGGCACAAAGATTGGCATACAGGGGGTGCTCAAAACATCTTGACAGAATGAGGTGGATAATAATAAAGCACTTCACAGTTTGTAAACCATTTTCAAATATGTAAGTTCATTTAATTATAAATGAGTATAAGATAAAATCCCTGCCCTTGGAAGCTACCAATGTAAATGAGAACACAAGCTGTATGCAGGTGAAAAAGATAATGAACAAAAATATTGGGAAAAACAAAACTGCATACCTATATAATAAATTAACCGAGGCCAAGGAGAATGAGGACTGAGAAAAAGATCTTTAGACTTGGAGAGAAAATCATCTTAAGAGTTCCATCTAGGGAACCCAATGGGACACTTTAATACAGTAGCTTATTTTGTTTTCACAAAAACCCAGTGAAGTGAGTGATATTAACTCTATTTCCCAGAAAGGAAACAAAATCTCTTTGAGCAGTTAAGTGTTTTCCCCAAGATCACACAGCTGGTTTATAGCAGAACCTATTCTATTCTCTGAGAGTCCTGTTGTTTTTTCCTTTTTTAAAAAAAATGATAGCTAGGGACGCCTGGGTGGCTCAGTTGGTTAAGCGGCTGCCTTCGGCTCAGGTCATGATCCCAGCATCCTGGGATCGAGTCCCACATCGGGCCCCTTGCTTAGCAGGGAGCCTGCTTCTCCCTCTGCCTCTGCCTGCCACTGTGTCTGCCTGTGCTCACTCTCTCTGACAAATAAATAAATAAAATCTTTAAAAAAAATGATAGCTGGATTATTCTGTGTCAATATTTTTAATTATTTATTCTTTAACACAATAATAATACTATTCATAGGGAAAAAAGGAGCTTTGTGAACTTTTTATTGCCACACACACACACACACATATGTAATTTTTTTTTTTAGTAGGCTCCATGCCCAGCATGGAGTCCAAAGCCAAGTTTGAACTCATGACCCCAAGATCAAGACCTGAGCTGAGAGCAAGTGTTAGGTGCTTAGGGGCCCCTGGGTGGCTCAGTTGGTTAAGCATCTGCCTTCAGCTCTGGTTATGATCACCAGGTTCTGGGATTGAGCTCTGCATCAGGCTCCCTGTTGGAGCCTGCTTCTCTGTCTTCCTCTGCCACTGCCCCTGCTTATGCTCTCTTTCTCTCTCACTCTGATAAATAAATAAGATCTTTCCAAAGGGGGCAGGGGGAAGAGGTGCATGCTCAGCTGCATTTTTCAAAAAAAGAAAAAAAAGTCAGATGCTTAACCAACTGAGTCACCCAGGCAGCCTGCCAAATATCATATTAATACAAGTTTGAAATTTGTTTTTTTTTCTGTTCAAATGCCAAATTGGTCTTAGCATAATCTACTCTTTTTTAAAATTCCAGTATAATTAATGTACAGTGTTATAGTAGTTTCAGGTGTGCAATATAGTGATTCAATAATTCTGTACACTACTCAGTGCTCATCATGGTAAATGTGCTCTTTATCCCCATCACCAATGTCTCTTACAATCAGTATGGAAGCCAAGTTGAAGAGGGTGATAGTGGGGTTGATAACTCTAAGCTACTATTGTGATCCAAGCATGAAATGGTGCAGGCTTGAGCCAAGATGGTAGCAGTGGACAGGGAAAGGAAAGGTTACTCACACCAGTCCTAATGGCTAAAATTAACCAGTCAGGAAACAACAGGTGTTGGCAAGTATTTGGAGAAAGGGGAACCCTCCTACATTGTTGATGGGAATGCAAGCTGGGGCAGCCACTCTGGAAAACAGTACAGAGGTTCCTCAAAAAGTTGAAAATAGAGCTACCCTATGACGCAGCAATCACACTACTGGATATTTACCCTAAAGATACAAAGGTAGTGATCCAAAGGGGCACATGCACCCAAATGTTTATAGCACAATGTCCAAGATAGCCAAACTATGGAAAGAACCTAGATGTCCATCAACAGATGAATGGATAAAGAAGATGTGATATCTATCCATCTATCTATCTATGAATACTATGCAACCATCAAAAAGACCCCAAAACTCCCAAAATCTTGCCATTTGCATCAAGGGGGATGGAAGTAGAGGGTATTATGCTAAGCAAAATAAGTCAATCAGAGGAACAGAGGAAGACAATTATCATATGATCTTACTGATATGAGAAATTTGAGAGGCAGGGTGGGGGTTCATGGGGGGAAGGGAGGAAAAATGAAACAAGGTGGGACAGGGAGAGACTCTTAATCTCAGGGAACAAACAGGGTTGCTGGGGGGTGGCTGGGGGATGGACATTGGGGAGGGTATGTGCTATGGTGAGTGCTGTGAATTGTGGAAGACTGATGATTCACAGACCTGTACCCCTGAAAAAATAATACATTATATGTTAATTTAAAAAAAAGGACGGGGTGCCTGGGTGGCTCAGTGGGTTAAAACCTCTGCCTTCGGCCCAGGTCATGATCCTAGGGTCCTGGGATCTGGCTCTCTGCTCAGCAGGGAGCCTGCTTCCCCCTCTCTCTCTGCCTTGCTCTGCCTACTTGGGATCTCTGTCTGTCAAATAAATAAATAAAATCTTAAAAAAAAAAAAGGAAAGGTTACTTATTTCCTTCCCACACTGATAAACTCTACCCTGTCATTAGGCTGTCTGACAGACACTACACTGCCTGTCACTAGGTGCCTCCTCACTCACCACTGGTTTAGCATAAATCACCTTGTGTAGCAACACATTGTGTTTCTCTACAACTCTGAACACCCTTGAGGACAGGAACCAAGCATGACTCATCTCTATCCTTAGCACTGCTCCAGGACTTGACACAGATCTGCTGCTTAGTGAACGCTACTTTCCTGAAAAAAGGGGTGAATGAATGCACTGCAAATTCATGGCTGCGGTGACTCCTCTCTAAGTTTGCAAAGGTGACATATTGCAGTGTCAACTCACATGGAGACAGAAGGATACAGAATGAGGGAGAGGGCATAGGAATTCTGCAGGCATCCTGACTGGGACAGAGACTATTGGGATATGACAGGATGTTACTCCTTAAGACAGGCATATTATGACTACAAATGGCAAATACTGAAAAATTTCAGAGCTGTTGTAATTAATTACCTCGTAGTATTTTTTATTATATTATTTTAAAAATTCCTTCACAAAATGGCATTTTTTTCTCATTATAAATATAATTGTCTGTTACTTGTTGAGAATTTGGAGAATGCAGTAGAAGGATAAAGAGAAAAATAAAGTCAACCACAATCCTACAAACTGACTTCAGATGTTTTTCTATATATCTTTATAGTCTTCCAGGAAGACACAAATATTTTTATAAAATTAGAATCATACTCTATATAAAATTTTTTAGCCATTTTATGCCTATTGATATATACATATATAATTTTATTTTTAAATATTTTATTTATTTATTTGACAGACAGAGATCACAAGTAGGCAGAGATGTAGGCAGAGAGAGAGAGAGAGAGAGAGGAGGAAGCAGGCTCCCCGCAGAGCAGAGAGCCCGATGCAGGGCTCAATCCCAGGACCCTGAGATCATGATCTGAGCCGAAGGCAGAGGCTTTAACCCACTGAGCCACCCAGGCACCCCAACATATATAATTTTATATCATAACTTTTTTCCATCTATCATTTTATCTTAAACAATTTTTAATGGCTATACCTTAGCCCAACATATGGATCTATTATAACTTACTTAACCTTTCCCATATTATTGTGCATTTAGGTTGTTTCCAGGGTTTCATTATTACAAACAACATCCCAGCATATAAATCTCAGATTACTTCCTTATTGATAAATCCTTCTAAAACCTTCCTAGAGGTTCTTGATGTTATTTTGCTGTAGCAACTGGAGAATGTCCATGCTGGTCATGTGAAGGGATATCATAGATAATTAATAGCCACAAATAATTTACAAAACTCAGCCTTCTTGAGTCTTCTGCTTAGGCTCCTGGGAAAGTTGGGTAATCACAGAAGAATCCTTTTGTCATTGACATTTAGCAACTTCCTTCATTCAGGTTGTGGCACTTGTCCACAGCTTTCTTCTCAACTCTAACCCCTACAATCCATGGGTCATTTCAGCTTCCATGTGAATGAATTATCCAGTATAGTGGCCTCACAATTCCTTGATTTCCGGGTCTCTTATAGTCTATACCTCCCAACACACTTCAGCTCTCCACTCCTATGGCTATTTTCTTAACCTTCCGTTACCTGAAACTGCTCTGCTAGTGAAATCTGAAACTTCTCTGATTATTTAACCTTCTTTTCCTCCAAGCTCTTTTAATCCTACCAAAACTTCAAATGTCACAGGAGATCCATGCAGTCTCTTGACTCCTTTCTCCTAATCTGTTTTCTTTTTCTGCAGTAGTCAACCTAAACCTAAATCTCATGATCTCTCACCTCAACTAACACTCTCAATCCTTTCTTCCTAGCTGTTTTGCCATGCCTACCCTCTAGATCCCCCTAACTTGGATAATTCCAATTATGCACTTCTTCTGTGCTTACAGTCAAGTTGCTAAGAATTGCTGGGGGAAAAATAATCCCACAACCAGATAAGCCAGTGCTGCTAATAGTTTGTATCCTTAAACTCAGCTAAGCCCCCCATTACTACTTGGAAATCCTTATTCACTTCACACAGCCCCACCCACCTGCCTTTCACACTTCATCCTCTTTTATTTTTATTTATTTTTAAATTTTTTTATTATTTATTTATTTGACAGAGAGAGAGATCACAAGTAGGCAGGGAGGCAGGCAGAGAGAGAGGAGGAAGCAGGCTCTCTGCAGAGCTGAGAGCCCGATGTGGGGCTCGATCCCAGGACCCTGGGATCATGATCTGAGCAGAAGGCAGAGGCTTTAACCCACTGAGCCACCCAGGCGCCCCACTTCATCCTCTTTTAGAATTCACTATCCAGTCTACTCCCTGTCTCCCTACCCTACTCCCACCCCATACTTCCCTCCAATTATCTACCAACAACCTTCTAATTCACACAGAAAGAATCCCCTGAGGAGGCATCCTCTTAATTTCCTGCATATGACCTTGAAATGTTTTCCTTCAGCCTTTGTTTCCCCAATCCTCTTATCTTTTTTTATTCTAATTGTTCATTCTCTTTTTTCTCAACTTTTCTTCTCTCCCCCCCAGCCCCGCCCCTTTTTAAAACATTGCTGTCCCCCAGGGTTCCGTCCTGACCCATATACTCTGTCCACATTCCCTGGGTAATTTCTTTTCTTTCTTTTTTTTTTTTTTTAAAGATTTTATTTATTTGTTAGAGAGAGAGAGTGAGCACAGGCAGAGTGGCAGGCAGAGGGAGAAGCAGGCTCCCTGCCGAGCAAGGAGCCCGATGCGGGACTCGATCCCAGGACGCTGGGATCATGACCTGAGCCGAAGGTAGCTGCTTAACCAACTGAGCCACCCAGGCATCCCTCCCTGGGTAATTTCAATGCTTCCCATGCCTTTAGCTATCACCTATTGGTTAAAACTATCAAATTTATAATTCTAGTTCAGGTTTCTTTCCTAAGCTCTAAATTAGCATTTCCTCTTGCCTGCTGAACATCTACTTCCATCTCAATGTGCCATATCCTTCAAATTCAACATTTCACTCATCCAACATTTCACTTATCAGTGTTTTCCCAAATCCACACCTTTTCCAGAGTTCCCAAGCTAGAAATTTGGAGGTCACCTGATTCCTCCCTTTTCCCTATCCCTTAACATTAATCCTCTCCATTGTCTTCCTTCCTTTTCATCTCTTCTGTTCTAGACTGTTCTAATCCAGTCTTTATCCTCTCTCCCCTAGACTTCTCTTACAGACTGTGGTCTTCTTGACTACAGCATGGCATTTTCCGGTCATAGTAGATAGAGTTGTTCTACAACATATCCTGATGATGTCGCATGCACTGTCACAATACATTGTGGATGAACTCATTCAAGACGTTATAAAGCATATTGCTATCTGTATTAGAGGATTGTGTAATCTGCTGTGAGACAAAGTAAAGGGTAAGATTAATTCTATCTGGCTGTTGGCATAGAGTGGGTGTTCAAAGAAGGCCTCAAAGAGAAATCGTCATTTGAATTGGAACTCGAATGATGAGAAAAAGTTCCCAAAGCAGAGAAGGAAGGATAGGACAATCCAGAGAGGAAGAAAAGGAGAAAAAGGCAAGAGCTCAGGTCAGATCAGTTTTACAGACATTCAGTGTGGGTTGCTGACTCAGGCAGTATTCTAACATTGGACATACAGAAGTGAGTAAGTCACTGACCTCAGGAAGATTATAGTCCAGAGGAGCTACATTTTTAAAAAAATATATTTATTTATTTATTTCAGAGAGAGAGAGTGAGCAGAAGGAGGGACAGAGGGAGAGAGAGAATGCTCTAGCACACGTCTCACTGAGTGTGGACCCTGATGCAGGGCTTGATCCCAGAACCCTAAGATCATGACCTTAGCTGAAATCAAGAGCCAGCCAGGTGCCCCTGGAGGAGCTACTTTTTGACTAACATTTATTGAGGAGGGTGGTTCAGGAAAATTACTTCCTTAATTTCTATTAGTTTCTCTAAGCCAATAAATAAACATAAAATACAAATAAAAATTGTGTTTCCAGCAAAGCAACTCCCCCTGACTTTTCATCCAGATTGCCTAGTGCTGCTAAATTGCTTCCCCTGTTCCATCAGTGTCCATATCAGGCACTGTGCCAAATCTGAGGAGGTCCATATGACTAAGTCCTCAAAGAACCCACTGTCAAGTGGGCACTCAGTCTCTGTGAATCAGTAGATGCAGTGGGGTGTTCTGGATTCTCTGCTAGAAGTTTGTTCAGGGTACAGATGGAGTACAAGGGAGTGAGGGGTCAATTCCATCTGAGGGAGGATGTTTCCGAAATGTTTAAAGCCTGGAGTGACTGGGATGTGGATCTCCAAGGGGACATTTGATGAGGGGGACAAAGATGACTGCATTCCTCTTTTCTCCCATTAGAACACTTACAGAGCCTATATCTAAAATATTTTCTCTCCCTTTTCCAGCTCCCTTCTGTCTCAAAATCATAGCCACATTTTTCTAAACTTGACATTTCACTTTCTTCTATCTGGCTAGATGAAAGAGTGGGAAAGAACTAGGACTTGTTTGTGGACAAAATAGGCTGTCTTATTTTTTTTTCCCCATATTTATGCTTGATCTTCCATTTCCTCTACACTCAGCAAACAACAGTCAAATTTTGATAGGTGTCTGTGTTTTCCCTCAAGAAGGCAACATTTTGTAAATATTGTTATTATTTGATTTCCAACAACTGCCAATTAAGAAACATGACAACAATAACAGCAACAACAAAAAGGAGTTGGTGGAAGTTTAAAAAGAGAAGACAGCAAACCAGCAACAACAGAATGCATTATGAAGGAAGCAATTCGCACCTACAATCTTGGCTGTGGAAAAGTTGGAAATCATCTTTGCTAGAAACTAAAAAAAAAAAAAAAAAAAAATCACAATTTTAAACAGCTGTGTAGAGGAAGGAAACTTCATGTTGAGAAACACAAGCCATTTTTGTTCTTTAAAAAAAAAAATCCCAAAAAACCAAACTTGATCACTTAAATACTCATTCAGTTATACACAAGTTAGAAAACTTGGTATTGTCTCTGACTCCTCTTATTCCTTCTTCATTTAATTCCATTGTTTAGTAAGGTTTAAAACCTCATTTCCAAAATATTTCTCAGTAAATATATAGTACAGCATCTTTCCTGGTCTCTATTCCTGTTGTCACTGACCCATGTCACTTAGACTCTACTGCTTGGTTGGCTTTTTAGAAGTCAGTTTGTCTTCCTGCCTCTAGTCTTACCCCTCTCCAATTTGTTCTCATTTTTGCTGAGAGTGATCTTTTAAAAATCATATTTTTATGGTAACATTTATTGTTATTCTAAGTTGTGAGATAAATTAGTCCCAGTGTCTACCCTTGATGAACTTATGCTGTTCAATGGTTAATACAATCTTTATCTTCTGATTCTAAATCTAACCTTCATTTTCTGCTCTGTTTCAGCTGCTACCTCATTCCACGAGAGGCCAGTCACTGAGGAATGTGGCAATTAGAGCTGATGTATTTCTGCCATGTTTAATTTTAGATGATGATCTAAAGCATGTAGTTGGACAGTAGGTGTAGAATGTAGACAGAGTGCTGTACACTCACACATGGTCTTAGGGGTCAAAAACTGCCATTGCTTCTGGCTTTTCCTGAGGACCCATGTTTTGACATTTGAAGCTAAGTAGAGCCTGCTGATTTCTAGTGACCCTGACAAAACTGAAAACTGATTCAGTAGTTGATGGTGTTACCTGTGTCATGTCCAAGACATTTATTTACAGAGAGACAATGCAAATATAGCATGCAGCTGGGATGGAGTGGATCTGGGCTGAAAAGACCTAGATTCCAATTCTGGTTCTGCTGTTCACCCTTGGACAAGCCACTCAATAACTCTGTGCCCCAGTGCTTTCATCCATAAAATGGGTGTAATGATTTTATTTTTTTAAATCTTTAAAAAAAAAAAGATTATTTATTTCTTTATTTATTTGACAGACAGAGATCACAAGTAGGCAGAAAGAGAAGGGGAAGCAGGCTCCCCACTGAGCAGAGAGTCTGACTGGGGGCTTGATCCCAAGACCCTGGGATCATGACCCGAGCTGAAGGCCGAGGATTTAACCCACTGAGCCACCCAGGCAACCCAGGTGTAACGATTTTAAAGGATTGTTGTGGGGATTAAAGAAAATGTAGGTGATGGTTCTTAGCACAGTCCTTGGTACTTAGGTCAATTTCAATGTGATACATAACTCAGATCAAGCAATAATTATTAAGCACATCTGTGTACCAGGTACTGGGCTAGTTTCTAGGGCCACAAAGATAAATAAGACCAGGTTGTTGCTCTTAAGATGATAATAGAGGGGACACCTGGGTGGCTCAGTTGGTGAAGCATCTGCCTTTGGATTAGGTCATGATCCCAGGGTCCTGGGATCAAGTCCTGCATCGGGCTCCTTGCTCAGCAGGGAAACTTCTTCTCCCTCTACCTGCCACTCCCCTTGCCTGTGCTCTCTCTCTCTTTCTCTGAAAAATAAGTAAAAGATTAAAAAAAAAGAAAAAGAAGAAACTAGTAGAGAAGTAGTAATTAACACTATATACATCTTTTTACTCAGTCTGAATCATGATGTTTCAAGATCCCAACACTTGGTTTATCCCAAAAGATACAGCAACATGAAGCTTTCTGCTGAATAATGTTTCTAGAATATCAACTTTTTATGAGAAATGTGTAGGGTGGCCATGTAGCATAACAAAAAGATAGATATGTGTTTATATGGACTCATATACTCACCAATTGATACTATTAATACTGGGCACATTGGCCAATCTTTTTTAATCTCATTTTCTTTATTTGCAAAATATGGAGGGTAACACATTGATAGGGTTATTGCAATGACTAAATTTGAGAAGTATAATCACACTCCTAGCACAGTCCTTGGCACAGGGTAGCCACTCAATAAGTGGCAGAATTAATGAGAAAAAATATATCCAAGAAGAGAACAGCTTTGTATTACACTCAGTTGCATGCATGTTCTATGTCCCAGATTAGCTATTGGATAGAAACTGTTTCTTCATCTTTAGCTTTCTTGAAGGTGTCAAAGAGGCGCCATGTTCTCAACAAATTTTGTTGAATTGTAACCTACAGGAAAGAGGCTCTCCCAAGAAAAGGAAGGTAACTTTTATTGGCTTCTGTCCTCTTCATATATATTCTCTTTTGCTCCTTAAATTAGATGGAGATGATTACTTTCATGATTACTGAAGAGGAATTTAAGTCTTACAAAGGCTTACCCAAGCCATTACCAAACTGGCAGGACTAGGAGACCTCATCCTCAGCTCTTTAATTCTAGGGTCAAGTTCTTTATGTTCCATTTTTCTATCTCTTCTGGAAAATATTGAAAAGTCATATAAATAAGGATAATAAAGAAAATATTCCTCATGCACATTGAGATCCATGGACTTCTTTTAAGACAAATTATGGGGTGCCTGGGTGGCTCAGTCAGTTTCAGCTCAAGTCATAATCTCAGGGTCTTGAGATCGAGCCCCACATCAAGACTGCTTCTCCCTCTCCCTCTCCCTCTGCCTCTCATTCCCCCTGCTTATACTCTTTCTTTCTGTCAAATAAATAAATAAAATCTTTAAAAAAATGTGGCTTGCAATGAATAGTATGAAGACCTCAAATTCTTGAATTGCCAGTAGTCAAACAGACTCTTGACTGGAGGAAACATATATGTTTTCAATAATTATGAGAACGACCTTTTGCTAATAAACACCTTTGCTGATTGACTATCATTTTCAATTCCCTGACCAGGTTTCTCCTTTCTATGACTTCCAATTGCATTTTCTTTGTATCTCTTTGATGACTTTTATTTTCCTCTGACTTTTATGTGTATGACTCATCCTTCCCAATAGACTAGAAACTTTCTGAGGGGAGGGACTTCATCCATATATCCATAAACCAGTGTCTTTCACTCTCTACAATATATTTTTTAAATTTTTAAAAAAGGATTTAATTTATTTGACAGAGAGAGAGAGAGACAGGGAGAGAGGGAGCACAAGCAGGGGGAGTGGGAGAGGGAGAAGCAGGCTTCCTACTGAGCAGGGAGTCAAATGTGGGGCTCAATCCCAGTACTCCGGGATTGCGACCGGAGCTGAAGGCAGACACTTAATGACTGAGCCACCCAGGCGCCCCTGCTCTATACAATTTTAATACATTGAATTGCTGAACTGAGCTAGATCAAAAGTTCTTTGCATGGGAAGGAGAGAATATTCTTTCAATTAACATTTACGAAGGCCCAATCATATTTCAGGTGTTTTATATATATATATATATTTAAAGATTTTATTTATTTGTTTGACAGACAGAGATTACGCAAGTAGGCAGAGAGTCAGGCAGAGAGGGGAGGGGAGAAGCAGGCTCCCTGCTAAGCAGAGAGCCTGATGCGGGACTCGATCCCAGGACCCTGGGATCATGACCTGAGCCGAAGGCAGCAGCTTAACCCACTGAGCCACCCAGGCGCCCAGGTGTTTTTTATATTTTTATATTTTATATTTTTTAATCTGGAGAATGTCCATCGGAGTTGCACTTTTATTTTATTTTTATTGAAGTATGATTAATATATAGTGTTATATAGCTTTGGTTGCTGGGTATACAGTTGTAAGCAAGACAGATAAAATCTAAGTTCTTGTGGAGATTACATATGAAGTGGGAGAGAAAACAATAAACATGTATCTCTCCCAGCATTTCCCCATAATATCTTATATAACTAAATGCTTATTTATTTAGGAGTCTTGAGAGTGAATTCATTGGATTAGGGGAAGAAGTGTAAAGTACTTATCACATTGTCTTATTACCGTCTATTCATGTACTGTTCTTTTGCATTAGACTCCCCCATGTTTAGGGAGGAATCTTACTCTCCTGAGTAATATCAATGACTAGCCCAACAGCCTTGCACATAGAAAGGGCCTAATAATTCTGTACTGAGTAAGGGCTGCCTGGTGGCTCAGTTAGCTAAGCATCCAACTCCTGGTTTTGGCACAGGTCATGATCTCAAGGTCTAAGATCAGGAACAAGACAAGGATACCCATTCTCATTCTCACCATAGTACTGGAAGTCCTAGCCAGAGCAACCAGGCAAGAAAAATAAATAAAGTGTATTCACATTAGAAAGGAAGAATTCAATTTGTTTCTGTTTGTAGATGACATGATTTTATAAATTAAAAAATTCTTAAAACTTCACCAAAAACCTTTGGTCTAATCCATGAATTCAGTAAGGTTGTGGGATACAAAATCAATATCCAAAATCAGTACTGTCTCTACATACAGTGAATTATCTGGAAAAGAAATAAAGAAGACAATCTTACTTACAATAATAACACCAATAGCAATAAAATACTTAGGAAGAGATATAACCAAGAAGGTAAAAGATGTGTACTCTGAAAACCATAAGACAACATAAGAAATTGAAGAATACACAAATAAATGGAAAGATATTCTGTATTTGTGGATTGGAAGAATTAATGTTGTTAAAATGTCCATACTATCCAAAATCACCTATAGATTCAATACAATCCCTGTCAAGGTTCCAATGGCATTTTTTACAGATAGAAAAAAAAATCCTAAAATTTGTTTGGAAGTGCAAAAGACCCAGCATAGCCAAAGTAATCCAGAGAAAGAGGAACAAAGCTGGAGGTATCCTATTCCCTAATTTCAAACTATATTACAAAGCTATAATAATCAAAACAGTATGTATTGGCATTAAAAACAGATATATAGACCAATGGAACAGAATTGAAAGCCCGGAAATAAATTCATGCATATACAATCAACTAACATAGATTTTTTTTTAAATCTGGAGAATGTCCATCAGAGTTGCCTTTTATTTTACTTTTATTGAAGTATAATTAATGTATAGTGTTATATTAGGTTCAGGTGGACAATACAATGATGCAACAATTCTATACAATTTTCTGTGCTCATCAGTATAAGTGTATCCTTTCTTTAAAAATTTTTTTTAAAGATTTTATTTATTTATTAGTTAGAGAGAGAGAGAGCAAGCACAGGCAGACAGAGAGGCAGGCAGAGGCAGAGGGAGAAGCAGGCTCCCTGCCGAGCAAGGAGCCCGATGTGGGACTCCATCCCAGGACGCTGGGATCATGACCTGAGCCGAAGGCAGCTGCTTAACCAACTGAGCCACCCAGGCATCCCAGTATAAGTGTATTCTTGATCCCCTATATTTATTTCACCCTTCCTTCCACCCATGTCCCCTTTGGCAACCACTAGTTTGTTTTCTGTATTTGAGTCTGGTTTTGTTATTATTGTTCTCCCTTTTTTTCTTTGTTTGTTTTGTTTCTTAAAATCCACATGTCAGTGAAGTCATATGGTATTTGTGTTTCTCTGACTGACTTATTTCACTTAGCATTGTACCTTCCATTCATGTTGGACAGTCAACTACTATTTGACATAAGAACCTAGAATACTTATTGGAGAGAAGATAGTCTTTCAATAAATGGTGCTGGGAAAATTGAATATTCACATGCAAAATAATGAAAAATGATGAAATTAGACCCCTCACAAAAATTAACTCAAAATGAATGAAAAACTTCATTGTAAGACCTGAAACCATAAAACTCCTAGAAGAAAACAGGGAAAAAGCTTCTTCTTCTTTTTTTTTTTTTTGGGAAAAAGCTTCTTGACATTAGTCTTGGCAATGATTTTTTTGGATATGATACCTACAACATAAGCAACAAAAGCAAGAAGAAAAAAGTAAGACTATGTCAAATTAAAAGACAATCAAAAGTTAAAACTTCCAGTTATAAGATAAATAGATCTGGGGATGTAATGTACTGTAACAATACTATATTGTATACTTGAGAGTTACTAAGAGAATGGATGTTTAAAGTTCTCATCACAAGAAAAAAATTGTGTGGTGAGGTGAGGATATTAACAAAACATAGTGTGGTAATCATTTCATTATATATACCTTGTTATGTATATAATCATTTATATTTACATATATAATTATGTTGCACACCTTAAACTTATCCAATGTTATATGTCAATTATATCTCAAAAAACTGGGAAAAAGATAATGATAAGTTTTTTTTTAAAGATTTTATTTGTTTATTTGACAGAGAGAGAGAAACAGTGAGAGAGGGAACACAAGCAGGGGGAGTGGGAAAGGGAGAAGCAGACCCCAGGCTGAGCAGGGAACCCAATGTGGGACTCAATCCCAGGACCCTGGGATCATGACCTGATCGGATGGCAGATGCTTACCACTGAGCCACCCAGGCACCCAAAAAGATAATGATAAGATTAAACATGATCAATTTAATCTCACTTTAGGTTTGCACCTAATTTGATTAGCTAGTAAATAGGTTCTTTGTTTAGCTCCCTCAGTGATATTCTTTTTCCTAGTGTTTGTGTTATCAGCAAAGAGAAGGGATTTACAACACAGACCTGAATAAAAATACTTTTTAAGTTCAAAAAATAAATAAAAGACAAAGAAAACCTCTCCCTTGACCTCACCTCCACTTCTAGCTAATTCCCCATTTCTCAGCTCCCCTTTTAGTTCTTTCCTTCATATTTTCATGGCTGGCTCTTTCTTATCCTTCACATCTTAATCTAAATGCCATTTCTGGATCCAACACCCCCAATATAAAGTAGCCACTCACTGACTTCCTATTATATCACCTTACTTAAATTTTCTGCAAGGTTTTGTTTTTGTCTTAAATCAGTATTAGATATTTTTCTTATTTATTTTTTTTAGTTAGTGTTTTCTTTTCATCACCAAATTTAAACTTTTAGAAAGCAAGGAACTTTTCTGGATCCTTCACTGTTGCATTTCCAGGACCTTCAACAGTGCCTAATATAACACGATAATCTTTTCATTGTCCTTATAAGCTCTCAGTGATCTATCCTTACTTCTTTTTTTTTCATTTTTAAAGATTTTATTTATTTATTTGACAGACAGAGATCACAGGTAGGCAGAGAGGCAGGCAGAGAGAGGGGAGAAGCAGGCTCCCTGCTGAGCAGAGAGCCCAATGCAGGGCTCAATCCCAGGACCCTGGGATCATGACCTGAGTGGAAGGCAGAGGCCTTAACCCACTGAGCCACCCAGGCACCCCTACCCTTACTTCTTTGACCTTGTCTCCTACAACTTTCTCTCTAGCTCGCTGTTGCACCGTAGAAAGCAAAATGGAGTCACTCCTGTTAAGCAGGAGCCTGTCAAGCAATGACACAAGTAGTTAAAGGACCTGGGAGAGATCTCTGGGACCAGCATCATCTGATAGCCCAGAACTGGTAAAAAGCAGAACCAGAGGAAATCTGCAGGGTCCAATTAAATGCCTTCAAAAAGGGGAGGATTTTTGCAGCAAACAGACTTTTCAGACATGACCTCTCTACGTGTGACTGGTTAAAAAAGGCAACTGCCACCAAAGGCTTGGTCAGTTTGATCTCTGAACAGAACTGAGATCCTTCACGACTTGAACATAATAAGCAGTAAGTGCTGGAAGCTGACCTGGATCAGACTGAGGCATTATCTCAACTGTGCGCCCACAGACTGACTTTGTGTTTGTTCCTTAACTTCCTACACCTTTCTGTAATCTTGTTTGTTGTGTGGTTTATCTTCTCTTCTGCTCTATGTGTTGTCTAAGAAGCCAAGTTTAATCACATAGTGAAATGTCACTGAATTTGGAATCCTGAACCTGCTTTATAATTGTGATTAACTTTGCTTTATGATTGAGTAAAGCTGACTTTGTGAAAAGACACAACCTGTGTATGCACTTCATAGTGTGCTCATGACATCCACTCACACTGAACTTGCTGATATTTCAACATGCCAGGCTAAAGATGTTTGCACTTGTTATTCCTTCCCTTGGAAGGCTTTTCCCAGGTTCTCTCCTTCATTTTCTTTAGGTCTTTGCTCAAAATGTACCTTCTTCAAGTCTTCTCTATTTGGGAATTTAAAATTGCATCTCCCACTTTCTGCCTCTTTCCTCGCTTAATTTTTCTCCATAGCACTTACCAGTGTTTAATATACTACATAATTTACTATTTTATTGCTTGTTCCCCTCCATCCCTCATGAAGTCTCTGCTGAATCCCCAAAACCTAAGAGTATCTAACACAAAATAGCAAGTATTTCTTAAATGAATGGATTTGCGAAATGAAGGCATAAATGAATATCAGATGTGAAATCTTTGGGACTTGTAAGGTATCATCATGCGTAATAAAATTACTTATGTTAATAAATAATCTTAACGATATTCATGCTTGCATTCCTCACATCCCTGACACCCAGTTCTGCACAAAATAGACGCCCTAAGAAAGCTTGTTTGAGGTTGATATCTGTGAGCATGGGAGGGAGGGAGACTTTACGAGGAGCACAGCTGACCCCGCCCCGGCCCCGCCTGGTCCCGCCTCTTCCCGCGGCGGCCCCGCCCCCACATGGTGAATGCCTTATAGGCGAGTGACGTCAGGCCGTTTGTTGTTATTGGCGGCTCCCAAGATGGCGTCTATCATGGAAGGGCCGCTGAGTAAATGGACTAACGTGATGAAGGGCTGGCAGTACCGTTGGTTTGTGCTGGACTACAATGCAGGGCTGCTTTCCTATTACACGGTGAGACCTCGTGGGTTAAAGCTCCGAGCGCCTTGGAGATCGCTATCTCGGAGGGGGGGCGGGCTTTTTGGTAGCTGGGTAGAGGTTGTTAAGCTGGGGGTGCCGCCGTACCGGAGGGTTCCCTCGTGAGGGGAGGTTTTATGTCCTGGATAGCCAATGAGGGTGAAGGAGATGCTGGCGCAGCCAATAAGCAGGCAGTGGTTGTCTGATTTATGGGTTAGGGGCGAGTCGCGTTCCTTTTTTAGGGTCCGGTATTAAGCTGTGGTGGGATCCAGCGCGGGTGTAGGCGGGTGAGGGTGATCCTAGCCATGATTTAAAAGGTCAGGTTACACGTTCCGTGTGGTCTCCCCACTTTATCGTGAACTTGACATTGGCCCGCCAGACCCTGTAGGCGGCCGCGCCCCTTAGCTTCTCTCCAGGTGGTTAAAGAGCGCTGTTTTCTCCGAGCGGTGTTCACAACAAGCTTGACCAGGTCCTAAGGTGACGGGCTCTCGGGCCGCATGAACAAGTCCGAAATCCCTCCTGTCTGCCCAAACTGAGTGTTTCTTTCATGGGACGCACTCCTCTATTCTGTGAGAGGCGAGCATAACCGATGCCTTAACTTTTGAAGCCAAGGGTTTCCCACCCAGGCGTCTTTTGCTGGCGAAGACAGAAATGGATTTGCGGCGTCTCCTGAAAGTTGTATTTTGGGGAAGGCTGAGTTTAGGGCCTCGCTGTAGTTAAACGCGAACCCGTGGCGGTAAGCAAGGGCACGAATTGCCATGAATCTTACGTTCTGACTATCCGTTCCACACTTACCGCATTAGAAATACGTGGGTGGTATTAGAGAAATTACTTACAAAGGTACGGTCTCTGACTAGTGTATAGTTAATAATAGCCAACAAAAGGGAAGAAACGGCTTAAAAGGCTTCAGAAAATTATAAAAGAAGAAAATCATCATATCTGGGTTAATGTTGATGAGAGAAGTGGGGGCACTAGTATTTTCGTTCTTTTGAAAAATATTTCTTGAACTCCCATTATATGTTAATTATTATTATATTATTAACATTTGGGCTAGGTGTGGGGGGGGTTGTGTGCACATATGTGTGTTTGTGAGCAAGAATCAACAGAGATTTAAGATATTCACCATTCTTTTTCTCTGGAGCTTATATTCTAGTTTAGTGGTTCCCTTAATTCATTTCACTCACAATAACTTAACGCAAGATAGGTATTTGTTATCCTCATTTTATAGTTTTGGAATCTGAGGCTGCAGGCTTTTAAATTATTTGCTCAAGATCACAAAGCTAGCATAAGTGGTGTAATGAGGATTCCAGATTCCTGGCTTTCTGTTTTCACTGCACTTCACTTATCTGCAGGGAGGAGAAAAGTGCAAGCTGTGAGTTACTAAAGGCTAGTCTGCAGGAGTAAAAAAATACAACATTCAACATCCTTTAACTATCAATGTCCTTTCTCTACATAGTTTTTAAAGGGAGAAAAAGACCAAACCTGAATGCGATTTAAACCTATTGTTCAAGATTATCTTTAGATAGCCATGAAAGAGATGCAGCTGAACATTACATTCTGAAAACTCTGGAATTATGAAATCCCATGGCCCAGACAAATGAAGAGTACTGTTGGGTTTTAGTAGAAATGATAATCCGAAATTCCCATGGACCCTTTCCAGCCTATTCAAGGTAGAGTAATTTCAATAAGTGGCACTATGGAATTAAGTTAACTCTACAAATCTCAGATTTGTATTGGTCTAAGTCTAGGGCCATACTGGAGAAGCCCCAAGCTAGGGTTCTTAGGAGCTCCTAGCCCAGACAAAATCTTCCTTTTTCCTGTTTTTTTTTCCTTTAGTGTATCCTTTTTCTGCCTCCTTGCCCTTTTAGTTTTTGAATACCTTGATAAATCACTCCTTGCCTTATTAACTAAATACAGGTTTTCCGTATACTTCTCCCGCCCTTCCCCCCAAACCTAATTTTTGCCTTCTGAGACCAGACTATAAAACATCATCCTTGTCAGCTGAAGGAGATATCATATTTCTCACTAATGGCTATATAGAAGTCTTTTTTTCCCCCTCCCTTTTCTGGTTCTTTGATATTAAAGCATTTGCTTGTAGAGAAACAGCAAGGAAGTATTATAAAGTAAAATGATCTTGTGAAAATAAAATGATACCTAATCCCAAATTAGAGGAGGTCCCACAAAGATGAGAAGAGGATAGGTATTCGCTTAAAGAAAGAGACACATTGAACATTGGCAAGGTCTTCCGTATACTTGGACAGTGTTTTAGTACATTAGGATTCAGAAGGCTTAGAAGGTACAGCTTAGTGATTTGCGTGGGTCTAATAACTTGGAGCTACATCTTCCAGAAAAAGTATCTGAATTAATTACATTAGCCTTTTAGCAGAATAATAAATAGCAAGTCACTCTGTACCTTGTTTCCAAAATCACTTAGTCTCAGGCTCTGGTTGGGGATCTATTCCAGGGTGGCCATGAAAACCCTGAACTAAAGTAGATTGGCCTTACTTTAGAGTTTGCCTGTACTGAGAATTGATATTGGGATAATCTCAAGAGTTAGGTTAGAATCACTGGGAGTGCCGTGAACTGAATAGATTTGCCTAAACGTCATCTCAGCCTGGATCTTTTTCTCTGGATCTGGGCCCAGACCTAGACCTGTTCTCTGGGAATGAATGGTCTTTTTACTTCATCTTTCTTTAATTTTCATACTCTGTGAATTTCCAGTTTTTGAAAAAGAGCTTCATATAGTATTGTTCTGCCCAATACAAGAAGAGAGAAACTGATCGTCTGTTTTAGGAAAGTATATTTAGACAGTCTTTTCAGCTCCATTTCAGTCTCTTAATTATTAGAAACAGCACAGTGTAGTTCATTCAGCAAGCATTTATTTGGGGCTGACTTTGTAATAGGCATTATATTATGTATGGTGGTACAGAATGAAGGAGAAGAGTCCCTTCTACCTAGAAACTCATAGTCTAGCAGCAGACCCCTAAACATAATTTTAAAACAATATGATAAATTTCAAAACAATATGATAAATACTACAGTAGAAATAAGAATAGAGCGCTGTGGGAACATTGCCTGGAAAAGGGGAGGGAGACATGAGCTGAGATTTATAGGATAAAGGGAGAAGAAGGGCATTTTAGGCAATGGGAAATATGCACAAAATGGGAAACTTGAGAACATAAAGGTGCATTAAGAAGATACTGAGGATTTCTGAGCAGCTCTGGTGTAAAAATGTATATGGGAGATAGCAGGATATTGATTCCAGAAGGCATTTGGAGCCATAGACCAGGCCTGGAAATGAAGGTCAGGCCTATAAATGTTAGTTTATAGCATATAAGTAATTAGTTTATTAGATAAGATACCTAGGGAGGGCTAAGGTATAAATTTGGGAACACTGTGAACAGCCAACTATTTTTGTGAATCATTATCACACAGGAAGGTGAGAAAGGAAGGAAAATGGAGGGAGTTATCTATGGGGAGTTGGAAGGTTAGAAAATTAGTGAAGGTCATGCCTTTTGTAAATTTATCAAATGTTTACTGAGAACCTACTGTGTGCCAGGTACAGTGCCCGAAGGAGGTGTTAAAATGGCAAATAAAATGGAAATAATCCATGCTCTCATGATGCCTAGAGTCTGCTGGGGGATACGGCAAGTAAGAGCTGTGATCAGGGAAGCATAGGATGCTTGGGGGTATGTAGTAGGTTACTTGATTCAGTCTTGGAAGGTCATGGAAAGTTTCCTAGAAGAAACAGGTTTGTTGTGACCTGAATGATGAATAGAGGTTAGCTGTGTGAGCAGAGAGAGAACTGCTTGAGATAGAGGGAATAAATGTTTTCAAAGGAGCCAAGAGTAAGGAGTTAGACAGCTCTTAAGTTTGGGCTGTGAGATGGACATGAGATCAGCTGAAGAGGTAGGTAGGGGCCAGATAAAGGCTTTCTTGGTAAACTGTGCTAAGGAATTTGAACTTTACCCCCCAGGGCAGTGGAAATCATTAAGTGTTGTAAGTACTTTTTATTATAGAAAAATTTTTATTACATAAAATTTCAAACATATATAGAAGAGGATATTTTGTAAAATGAATTCCTGTCACCCAGTTTGTACAGTTAGCAACATATAGCCAATCTGATTTTGTTAATACTTCCACCAGCTCCTTCCTTCCCCATTGGTTCATTTTAAAGTAGATCCCAGATACTATATCCTTTCATTTGTGAATATTTTCTTTAAAAAAAATGTTATCATGGGGCGCCTGGGTGGCTCAGTGGGTTAAGCCACTACCTTCGGCTTGGGTCATGGTCTCAGGGTCCTGGTATTGAGCCCCATGTCGGGCTCTCTGCTCAGCAAGGAGCCTGCTTCCCCCTCTGTCTCTGCCTGCCTCTGTGCCTACTTGTGATCTCTGTCTGTCAAATAAATAAATAAAATCTTTAAAAAAAAAGTTACCACAATATCGTTATTATAACTAAATATTATTAATAATAATTCTTTTTTATTCTTTCTCTTTTTTCTTTTAAAAAATGTTACCACAATATCATTATTACAACTAAGTATTATTAATAATACTTTACTAATATGAAAATATCTGGTCAGTATTCGATTTCCTTGATTGTCTCAAGCATCTCTTTGAGTCAGGATTCCAGTTCCATTTCTTTCTTTTTTCCTATTTGTTGAAGAAACCAGATCATTTATTCTGTAGAATATTCCACATTCTAGATTTTACTGGCAGTGTTCTTGTGCTATGTTTAATATGTTCCTTTGTTGTCTGTATTTTCCTACAATATAGGAACTGTATAAACTGATAAGTAGAGCTAGAAACTTAATCAGATAAATTTTTTTTTCTTCTGGGCAAGAATTCTTCATAGGTGAAACATTACCTCAAGTGGTACATGATGTCTGGTTGTCTCTATGATTTTAAAATTGATCAGGAGGTACAGATAAAATTTGTATTCTTTAAAGAAGACTGTTACTGCAGAGAAATAATCAGGTCATATTTTTAGGACTTAGGGGTTTGGATATGAATGTAAGGGGAGGAGTCATCTAATGAAATGCAGATTTTTGGTTTTACATGGGTGAATGATGATAGGGAAGAGAGGAGGAACAGGTTGGGGAAGAGGTTGCTTTGGGGCTTGTTGAAATTGATATAAAGATGTCCTAGAGTCTGGAATTGAGAAAGAAAATCTGGTTACAGATATATATTAGCTTTATATATGGAGAATTGAGAGAATAATTAGGATGCTAAGAAACATCATTGGATTAGTATATGCTTTGTAGTCAATTACCCCAGTACTTAGCAATTTAAAACAACAAACATTATCATAGTTTCTGTGGCTCAGAACTTTGGGAGTGACTTAGCTGGGTGTTTCTAGCTCAGGGTCTCAAGAAGTTGTAGTCAAGACATTGGCTAGGGTTGCTGTCCTGTGAAAGGCTTGACTGGAGTTGAAGGATTTGCTTCCTGGATGACTCACTCACCCAGCATTTGAAATGCACAAGGCCTCAGTTCCTTGCTGGCTTTTGGAATGTGGCCTCAGTTCCTCACCAGGTAGCCTCTGCGTCGGGCTAGGCTAATGTCATTCTGATAGGCTTTATGGCTTCACCCAGAGGGAGTGATCAAAGTGAAAGTGAGGGGACCGCTACAGTGCCTGTTATGACAGTCTGAGAACATCACTTCTGCCTTATTCTGTTCATTAGAAATGTATCATACAGTTTCGCTCATGCTCATGGGATTGGGAATTTGAGGCATTGGAAGGGGAATTAGGCCCTACCTTTTGAGAGGAGTGTCAAAGAATTTGTGGACAGATTTTTATTTTATTTTATTTTTTTTGTGGACAGATTTTTAAACCACAATCATATTCAAAGGATGAGCAGAGAATAAAGCTGCACAGAAGAGTGACAAGGGACAGCCAAAGATATAAGAGAAAAACCAGAAGAACGTGGTAGTCAAGGTGGGAATAGTGAGTTGGCTTGAGTACTGTTGAGAAGACTAAATAGGTGAAGACCAAAAATATCTACTGAATTAATCAATTTGGAGATCATTGATGCCCTTAGTGCCATCAATTTCTTTGGGGTGGTTGGTGCGGAGGAAAGGCAGATTGGACTGGTTTAAAAGTAAGGTGTAAGAAGTAGAAAAAGTGGGGGCGCCTGGGTGGCTCAGTTGGTTAAGCGGCTGCCTTCAGCTCAAGTCATGATCCCAAGGTTCTGGGATCGAGTCACACATCGGGTTCCCTGCTCAGCGGAGAGCCTGTTTCTCCCTTTCCCTCTGCCTGCTTCTCTGCCTACTTGTGTTCTACCTGTCAAATAAATAAAATCTTAAAAAAAAAAAAAAAGGAAGTAGAAAAAGTGAGTGTAGATTGCTCAAGATGTTTTATTGTGAAAGAGGCAGAGGGATATGGAATTAAGGGGTAGGGCTTCTACAGTATGATTTTGCTTAAATGTAGAACAGGAATCAAGATCCATGTTAAAAATGAAGATAGAGTTAGGACTTAAGGAGTATAGTAAAAGATTTAGATCAGTGGCCTTGGTACCTGGAAAAACGGAATGGCTAGGGACACATTAAAGGTTATTAATCAGGGGGCGCCTGGGTGGCTCAGTGGGTTAAGCCTCTGCCTTCCGCTCAGGTCATGATCCCAGGGTCCTGGGATGGAGCCCCGCATCCCTGCATCGGGCTCTGCTCAGCAGGGGGTCTGCTTCCCCCAACCCCCTCTCTGCCTGCCTCTCTGCCTGCTTGTGATCTCTGTCTGTCAAATAAATAAATAAAATCTTTTAAAAAAAAGTTATTAATCAGGTTGTTTGAGGAACTAGTTGAGATTATAAAATACGATTTATTTCATTACCCCCAAATGTTTATATTTATATTGTTTTTGTAACATTTTAGAGAGAAAGTTAGAAACAGTGAATTAGTAAGTTACTAGGGCCAAAGTATTTTTTGTAAAAAGAATCATTAGAAAAATCATTAGAAAAATGTTCTTCCCTATTACATGCTACCTGGGAGAGATTTTACACTTCCGAACTACAGATGGTTGGGGGCCACCCTGGGAGGCTCAGTCTGTTGTTAAGTGTCTGCTTTCAGCTCAGGTCATGATCCCAGAGTGCTGCCATCCCAGGGCCCTGCTTTGGGCTCCCTGCTCAGCAGTGAGTCAGCGTCTCCCTACCCCTGCTCTTGGATTCTCTCTCTTTCTTCATATCAAATAAATAAATAAATAGTTACAAAAAACAAAAGCCACTGGTAGTTGAAACACAGTTAAGTGTTATTTGGAAGTCTTTACCAATGTTTGGAAGATGATCAAGAATTTTGAAGAGCTTAAGTATATGTATTTTTCTTACAAAGATGTAGAAGAGGTAGTTTCATGTTCTAGAAAGATACCAGTGCCACTCCCATCAAACAGTTAAAGTGAATTTATACTTTTCTGAATAAAGTGTTCCTGACAGTTTTTATTAGGCTTAAATGGTATGTATATTAGAAGTCCAAAGCTAATAAGTCGCTTTTGAATTGTAAAAGAAACCAAAGAAAAATTGTATCTAATCTAAATATGCTGAAAAC
>RCUC01107062.1:0-32952 GCA_003697995.1 Taxidea taxus jeffersonii
TTTTTTTTTTTCTTTCTAATTTTTAAAAAAGATTATTTTGAGAGAGAGAGATTGAAAGAACAAGTGCAGTTGGAGGGGAGGGCCAGAGGGAGAGAATATCCAAGCTGATTCTGTACTGAGCATGCAGCCTGACATGGGGCTCTATCTCACAACCCTGAGACCATGACCTGAGCTGAAACCAAGGGTCAGATGCTTAACTGACTGAGCCACCCAGTCACCCCAGGCCTCCTTATTCTAGATGCTTTATTATTGCTTTGTGAGGCAGAGGAAGAGGTAATGGCCCTGGGGAGTTAGATATCTTGGAAGTAGTAGAAACAAATCCTGGCAGCTCTTTAAATATAGATTCTGGCCTCCAAGGAATTTGCTAAGTCTTCTTGTTCCAACCCATTCTGTTTAAATGAACCAACAGTTAACACAGTGTTTTTCTGATAACTCATCTTCAAAATAAAATGCTGCTGGCCATTGTCATTGGATTTTAATTGTTTTGCTTGGTGAGAGATAAATTTAAGACACAGAGTGTGCAAGCCTACCGCAGTCCTTCTGGAAACCCCTTGAATGCATTGTCCATGATTGCTGCTGCTGCTTCTGCTTTTTAAAAAGGATTTTATTTATTTATTTATTTATTTATTTGAGAGAGAGAGAGGAAGAGAGAGGTGTGAGTGGGGGCAGGGAGCAGAGGGAGAGGGACAAGCAGACTCCACGCTGAGTACGGAGTCTGACAAGGGGTTCCATCTCATGATCCTGACATCGTGACCGGAGCTGAAATCAAGAGTTGGACGCTTAACCAACTAAGCCACCCAGGTGCCCCCATAACTGCTTCTTAGACAAGGAAAAAAAAAACATTGTCAGGGTGGGCTGTTAGTGGTTAAACTTAGGGTTCACAGGAGTGAAGGGAATAGCCTTTGCTTTAGATGAGTCATTCTCTTTGACTTCCGAACAAGTACCGTTTTCGGAGAAATCGGCTCTGTCATTGTCCATTTTCTTCATGTTTTCCTTTTTTCTGAACCCATAGTAATTAGATGGGTTGTGAGCAGGACAGCAGCAACAGGGCCTGGAGAAAAGCCAGCCCCATTCTTCCTACCTCCACAACATTGGACTGACCACAGATTATTTTAAGAGTAGAGCTGGTTTCTGTCACTTCAAGAAGTGCTGACCAAGTAGATTGTGGGATAATGTTTTTTTATGGCTGTATTTTGTGGGCCCTTAGATTGTGAAAGCCCTCATTACAGGAGCTTATTTTATTGTCTTTACTAAAATTTAAGTAAAAATAAAGGTGTTTGCTATGATAACTAAAAATATCCAAAGTTGTATAGAGTTACTCTTTCCCTTCATGGTCCATCCCCACATCCTGGAGAACACCGGTGTTACTAACCTGTAGTAACTTCTGTTGCATCAAACTGATTGCTCATGGAAATACACACACATATATAGTGGTTTTAGTTTTTTTAAAAAAATATGCTCATGGTATATACATTACTCTGAAACTTGTTCTGTCACTTAAAAATCTTTTTTTTTAACTATTTTTTTTAAGATTTTTATTTATTTATTTGACAGAGATCACAAGTAGGTAGAGAGGCAGGCAGAGAGAGAGAGAGGAAGGGAAACAGGCTCCCTGCTGAGCAGAGAGCCCGACGCGGGGCTCGATCCCAGGACCCTGGGATCATGACCTGAGCCGAAGGCAGAGGCTTTAACCTGCTGAGCCACCCAGGTGCCCCTGTCACTTAACAGTCTTGTAGAGATGCCCCTTGGGGGCCATAAAGGTCTAGTTGACTCACTTTTCATAGCTGTGTAATATTCTAAATGTGGATATTTTGAACTTTATTTACCTCTTTCATATTCGTGAACATTTTGGGTTATTTTCCTTTTTTAGCCTCTATAAACAGTGCATAATAAACAACATGACACTTTTTTTTAAAAGATTTTATGTATTTATTTGAGAGAGAGAGAGCATGGGCAGGGCCAGGTTAGGGGAGAGAAACCAGCAGTTTCCCCAGTGAGCAGGGAGCCTGACAAGGGACTCCATCCCAGGACCCTGAGATCATGACCTGACCTGAAGTCAGACACTTAAGCGACTGAGCCACCCAAGCTCCCCGTAACATGACATATTATAAGCTTAAATACTTGTTTTCTTATTTCAATAGGGATGTTCCTCAAAATGGGATCTCTAGGTCAGAGGTTATTGTGTTTTTAATGCTTTAAATATTGCCAGGTTGCTTCCCAAAATGTTATAACAGTTCATATAACCATTTTTTTATGTCCTCCCCATGAGAATGAAAATGGTATTTCACTGCTTTCACTTGTGTTTTGCTGCTTCGTAGTGAGATTTTTTGATTTTCTGATGTTTGTGTTTCTTCCTCTCTGACTTGCCTGTTCATATACTTTATCTATTCTTTTTCCTTGTCTAATAGTTGAGTCTGCATTCTGAGGCCACACGGACTCAGAAGTCAGGCTTCCCTTTACTGTGTTGGCTTCTTGAGCAAAGTATTTATCCCTTGTGGCTCAGTGTCTCCTTTTCTGAACAAGGAGCATACTAGGACCCGCCTCCCAAGGTTGTACAAGTTTTACATGTGCATTTGGGATAATATTAGCATGGAGATGCTGGCTATTATCAATACATACTTGCTTTTTATCATTGTGACGCTTCCAGAAAATATTATTCCCAGGTTCTGGGGCAAAGCCCTGCCTTTCCTGAGCCACATTTTCTTCCTGCCTTGGTTTTACTTGGTAATTCCTTCAAACACTATTTATAAGGTGTCCCCTCTGTTTAATGCATTTGTTGTAAGCCTTGGGAGGAATGGAAGGAACTTTTATGGAGCTTTGAGTTTGCTTTTCACCAGTGACATAGTAGAGCTGTCAGTGTATCTAAGGTAGATGATAGGCTTTTAGGTCATTTTTACTTCTGATGTTGTCCCTTCTTTCCCATTAAATGGCTTCTCTAGTGAAGAATCTGTCCCTTGGATATTAGTGGGAACATCAGGATGCTTTGAGTCTATTTTGGCTAGTTTTTTTTTTTCTTTTAACATGTCTGCATCCCTGGTTGTCCTCTATTGTACGGACCTCATAGCAGTCGTCTGTGCTGTGTTCATTTCTGATATCGGACACAGTCAGCTTGCGACAACAAGCGTCTTTGAGAAACCCTCTGGGAACTGTATCTGCGTTAAGAATCCATCGCTCTGTTGCAGTGTCTGAGATCACAGGATCTGCCTTTGTTGAAGGACTCAAGCAGGAATTCAGAAGTAGAATGCATGACTGTTGGTGGTGGCTTGCAGCACCTAGTACTGATGTTTTTGGTAGGAAAAATCATGGGTTGTATACAAAGTAAAGCAAATTCTTTGGGTTCGGTTAAGTATATTCTGCACACACATGTTCGGCTCTTTTGATGTGAAAAGTTAGGAGCAATGATAGGCAAGATGGAGTCAAAAAGTTGTCCTGTCCTACATGTGGAGAGAGTCTGCGTCAGCTCAAATCGAACGATTTGTGGGAATGTAGGAATGCTCACCTCTAGAAGGCTTAAAGCTCCCGCTGAGAAGATCAAGATAAACTTTGCTGTGAGAAGAGACTCTAGCGGTCATCTTATTCAACATTTTTACTTAGAAATGGGAGTGGAGTTCAGAGAGGTTAAGCGGCTTACTCACATTCGCACAGCTAGGTGACAAGTGAGCTAGAACTAGGACACAGTTTCTTAGTTGGTATTCTGGTGGTCCTTTCATTTTGCCAGACAGATAGCTGGTGTTCAAATCTGGTCATGATAGAGTTTGGGTCATTGCTGAGAACCAACCTCTTGTGACAGTTGCTTGGCTGAGAATTTTAGGAAGCTGCTCAGTTTCTCATTAGCTGAGATCCAGCAATATAATGAATAGATCAAGTTCAGCCACCAGCAGAGAGGACGGGACACCCTCCCCACTGTGGCTGTCACTGCTCCATGACATGCTGAGATGTGAGTCGGTCTGTGGGGAAAGAACAGGTAAGTGAGGACATCCTATTCCGAATCTGTGGACTTAACCATGGAGATTGAGAATAATAGGAACAGGATACAGATGTAGAGGCACCAAGCGTGAAAAATAATGTGGTTGGCAATGACCTCCATCTTGTGAATGTCTTAGAAACATCTTTCTCTTCCCAAATTCCACTTCTACAGTTCCCATCTCTGCCTCCCTTTGTACCTCTTCCTCTGTGGCTTCTCTTCTTACCATCCCTTCAGTGACGGGGCCCCAGGGCTTCTGTCTGCAAACTCCTTCATATTCTCCCCCAGGGAATCTCAGCCACTCTCGAGGCTTCTCTGTCGCCACCTCGAGACTGATGTTCTCCGAGTCTATAATTTCAGCCTTCCTCCCTGCCTCATGCTTATGTGCCATTTCTCTGTCCACAGGCATTTCTGTGCTCTATCACCTCCACAAACCCCTTCCTCCTGGCTTACCGATCTCAGTTAATGGCTACCCACGTGAGGACTAGGCTTTGTTATAGGTGGGCTCTGCTGTGGGGTGGGGGGAGGCAGCTGTGATCAAGAGCCCGTGTGGGCCTCTTGGCCTTAACCCTTATAACCCACTGCCTCAGCCCTGCCTGAGCAGTTCTTTTAAAATGCAGAATCTGGTTATTTTGTTCCTTTGCTTAAAAATAGTGCTTTTGGATTTTTTGGTTTCTGAAAAAGATCTACAGTCCCTAATCTACAAATCCTAGATTCATTTCTCTTTTCCCATCATGCCCCAGCATTCAGTCGTAATAAACAACTTAACCATTGCTCAGCGGGACTGTAGCTTTGTACCTGCAGGACCTCCTCCCACAACTCCCTTTTTTCCTGCCAGATGTTCTTGGACTTCAGGGTGGGCCTTCTTCTGGAAACTCTTCCCTCACTGCCATCCCCTGGGCCGGGTTGGCACTCACTGTGCCTTATGCTATCTCTGCCATTCTTATCACCTGTTTATATTCTGTCTTCTTCACTAGTATTCCTTGGGGATAGGTGCTGTGTTGTATTCATGTTTGTGTCCCTAGTGCCTGACATGTAAGAGGCTCTCAGTAAGTCTTTATTGAATGGATCAGCACTGCCCCCTCCTGCCTGCCATAAACACCGATGGCAGTCATTCAAGATCTGTCAGTTTCTCTATCCCACCATTCAAAACATAGTCCCTTCCCTTCCGGGCTTATATCGCAGTCTTCGGTGGACCCAAAATTCTTTCCGCCGTCTGGGCTCATTTCCATTCTTTGTCTATCTGTGCTGTGCAGCCTTTTCATTCAGCCCCAAATGCTCATGTTTTCCTACTTCTTGTGTTTCAGAGCCACTCCTTTATTCACAGACCATCCCCTCTTCCATTGCTTTATGAAGCCTTTTTTGCTGGTAATGCTTAATTTTTCTCTTCTGCTTTCTTTGATTGTTTTTGACCCTCTAGGATCACGTCTTCTAATGTGCTGCCTGCTTGATAGTCTGTCCCTGTTCCTCGATGTGCAGTTGACTCTCCGGAATGAGAGCGGAGTTGTGTGGTGGCCTGGCTCTTCCCGAGGGGACAGATATGTTCGAACACCTCTGTAAGAAGAGGGTTTTTTTAAAATGTGATTTTTATTTTTTATTTCTCTTGTTGTCAGAGTACCAGAGAAGCAGAAATCAAACTGAAAAGTGAAAGCAGAGTTAAACTTTTTTACTTGGACCCAGATGCCCAGGTACGAACTATTTTTTAATGTTTACATTTGAAAACTAAGCCAGAGAAAGAAAATGTTTGACAGATGGTGTGTTTCATTTATTTATGTGTTTGCTTGTTTGTTTACTTTGGATTTATAAGCAACATAACAACAATATAGAAAATTCAGGGGAAAAGGAAAAATAAAAAACAACCATAATCTCATCACCGTACCACGACTGTGAGTGTTTCATATTTAGTAGATTGTTGAAAACTGAGTGATCTATCCAGGATGTCCTCAAGTCCACAAAGAACATATAATTTACCCAATAAAATGACCGTCAGAAAATAATAAGCATCATTGCAGATGCCCTTCAGGCAGTGGTGTTTCCTGACTTGTCCAAGGCACATACGAGTTACATCTGTGCCCCAAAAAGTCCAGACCTGGCGTGGTAAGGACCTCCAGAGCTGCCCCTAGGGCGTGACGGTTCTGCTGTATTTTTCCCCTTTTCATTTGCAATCTTCGTGTCTGGATTATTGAAAGTGATGTTTTTCAAGATCCATCCATATTGTAGCGTGTGTCAGAATTTCCTTCCTTTTTAGGCCTGACTAATACTCCACGGCATGAGCAATATACCAGATTTTGTTTATTTATTTGTTGATGGACACCTAAATTGTTCAAAACCATAATTTCTAAGCTCTGTATAATAACCCATTGAGTATGAATACCATCATTTATCTGACCATTATTATAAGCTATATAAACTTACAAAACAGTAACACTGTTGTGATTAAATGAGTATATATATATCTTTTCCATATTTTACAGCATTTCCTTAGGATGTGTTTATTAGGAGTTTTTTTTTTTTTTATGTGAGCGTAATGTATTTTTGTACATTTTCTTTTAAAGAAGCTTGACTTCACATCAGCTGAACCCGAAGTGAAGCCATTTGAAGAGAAGTTTGGGAAGAGAATTCTTGTCAAGTGCAATGATTTATCTTTCAATTTGCAATGCTGTGTTGCAGAAAATGAAGAAGGACCCACCACAAATGTAATTTTTCCTTTTAAAAAATAATTTACAAAACTGTTCGAAGGTCACCGATGTGCCGACTACAGTGTGGTCTGGACTGAAAATCCTAGTTCCTGATGGAGATATGCAGTGTTTAGGTCAGGATGCGGGAGGTTGTTCAGCCTCAGGGACGGGATGTTTGTGACAATAGATAGGGACGGAGACTTTCTCTTTGACAGTGATTTATAGCAACCCTTACAAATAGGTTGAATAATTTCTTTTTTGATAGCAACGCTCTTTTCCCCCCGACAGTTGGAGCCATAGTGATGGTCTGTATGGTTTTGTTTCGTTCAGGTAGAGCCCTTCTTTGTTACTCTGTCCCTCTTTGACATAAAATACAACCGAAAGATTTCTGCCGATTTCCACGTGGACCTGAACCATTTCTCCGTGAGGCAGATGCTGGCCCCCACGTGCCCGGCTGTGATGAACGGTGGCAGGCAGAGCTCGCCTACCCTTCAAGACATCCTTCATGAAGCCTCCATGCAGTATCCGAAGCAGGTGGGGGACACGCGCCCAGCAGTGGTCCTGCCTCGACTTACCTCACACGTGCTGTGTGAATGTGTGATGAGACTCTGCAGTGCACAGCTGGGTTGAACAAGACTGGAGTTTATTGACTGCATATGTGATTAGCTGAGAGGACAAGAAATGGCATTTGACTTGTCATTTCTTTTTTTCTAAACTTTATGCCAGTTGCTCCCCTCTGCCATATTGCCTTTTTTTTTTTTTTTAATTTTTTTAGTGGGGGAAGCACAAGCAAGGGGAGCAGCAGGCAGAGGGAGAGGGAGAAGCAGGCCCCCCTCTCGCAGCAGGGGGCCTGATGCGGGGCTCAATCCCAGGACCCCGGGATCATGACCTGAGCCCAAGGCAGATGCTTCACCGACCAAGCCCCCCAGGCGTCCCGCCAGATCACCTCTTTGGCCGGACGATGACCTAGTGACAAGCACTGGGTGCCCCTGAGGGTCTGTACTGTGTCCGCACTCTTTGCTGCTTTAGCAGGTTTAACATTCAGGGGCTTTGTTTGACGTGGCTGGGACTTTGACTCGCTAAAGAAAATCGTTTGTTCCCTAGGGGATATTCTCAGTCACGTGTCCTCACCCTGATATATTCCTCGTGGCTAGAATCGAGAAAGTTCTCCAGGGCAGCATCACGCACGGCGCCGAGCCATACATGAAAAGTTCAGACTCTTCCAAGGTAAAGCTGACTTTTACGCTTTGTGACGATAAACAGCAATTAGAAAAAAGGGCTGTCTGCCATAACGGAAATGCTTAAAGAAATCAGAGTTGGGCCGTATTTATATTCTGGAAGATGTACACTACTTACATAGATTTACTGCTCCACCTAACCTGGTGTGTCCAGTTTTCAATGAAAAGTAGTCCCGTATCTATATAAAATGCTTCAGTTGCCCAGACATCCTAAAATAATTGCTAAGGCTGTTGATGCGTCTCTCGGATTCTGGATCCCCCTTTGGGTCCGTTCATGCTGAAATGTACCCTGAGGCTGCACATGGGAAGGGTCCGGTGCAGGTGGTCTGGCCAGTAAGGTCAGTGCTTCAGTCCCCTGTGAGGTTCCACGGGGCAGGTTATGGTGGCAGAGGTGGTGTGACTCCCATAGAAGAGGGAAGGGAAACAAGCAAGATGTGTTTTTGGTGTTTTTCGTTTCTCTGGTGTATGCTCTTCAGTTGGGGAGTGCCTCATGCGGTGGACACATGCAGACTTGAATCTCAGAGGTTATCAGAAAACTGGGGGTTACCAAGGTTTAGTTACATGCTCAGGGTCCCACAGCTCTTGTGACCAAAGGCACTTGCCTGTCACCCTCTAGCACATCGAGCTACCTGGTAGAGCGAGCGCTTGAGTGCCTTCTGTGCTGGTCTGACAAGAAATTTTTACAAGTGGCCTGTCTGAGAGATGTCCCTGCTATGTTGACAAGGACTGGTCCGCAGCAGGAGGGGACACTCCCCCAGCTCGGAAGGACAATGATCGAGCTATTCCAGAGCTTCCCATCTTCCTGTCTGCGGCCCCCCACACAGCACAGGGGTGTCCCCAGGACGGAGGGCGGTTGTCAAGGAGCAGGTTCTAGGAGTCAGAGACCTGGGTGCTGAGTGCTAACGAGCCTGGCTGCTTTGGAGAAGTTGTGTCACCTCTCTAGGCTCTGGTGACCCATCTGTACTTGAAGGATGATACTGCGCCCCGCCCGGGTCCCTCTCGGGAACAGTTCTGGGACTGCGCGGATAATGTACGAGACATCGCCGGCAAGGCTGCAGATCAGTGACACTGGCTGGACACCATTATCAATTGTCACCCTCAGCCAGGGAAAGCCCAGCTTCCTGGGCGCGCTGCTTCCAACAGTATGCCTTTCTGGCTGATGAAAGCTGAGTAAAGTTTAGGCCCTGGAAAGAAGCTATTTTATTTTTTAAATCAAGTTTGTAAAACCTTGCATGAGAAGCTCTTTTAGCTCCTGTGGTCTTTTTTGAATTTTTTTTATTATGTTATGTTAGTTACCATACAGTATATCATTAGTTTTTGATGTCTTGTTCCATGATTCAGTGTTTGCATAGAACACCCAGTGCTCCATGCAACCTGTGCTCACCCATCCCTCACCCCCATATTCTGAAACCCTCAGTTTGTTTCCTGGAGTCCACAGTCTCTTGTGGTTCATCTCCCCCTCTGACTTCCCCCGCTTCATTTTTCCCTTCCTTCCCCTAATGTCCTCCATGCTGTGTTTTGGTTAATAACCAGTGAAGGCCCAAGTAAGGTCTACGCCCCCTGTATGTAACTCATTTCCAGGGCCTACATGCACCATCTTTGCTCTTCTGCCTGCCACGTGCACGGTTTAAAATTTGGCAGCTCATGTTGCTGCAAAATCACATTTCCCTTTGGGCTAAACTTTATGCTCTACTCCACACTTCCCAGTGTCCGTTGAGCATCTGTGCAAGTCTGCTCTTCCTTCTTTACTTATGGAATGGAAAGCTCAGCCATGTGTGCATTATTCCACGCATTCACACCTCCAAAGTATTAAGGCAGAGATTAACATTTTGTATCAGAATAGATTTTATATCCATTTTATATCAACCACTTTTTATCTATTTTATATCAGCCATTTTCTATCAGAATAAAAGTTTTGGCAGAGATATTACTGAGGGATGACTTTCTAATGTGTATCAAAATTACTTCTTCCTGTTTTCCAAGATAGTCTGGAACATCATTTAGATTAAATTTTGTCTTGGAGGAGGAAACTTTTATGGAAAGTCTCTGTAGGTGTCCGCCATGAATAGCTTAAAAAAGAAGAAGGAAGAAAAAGAAAGAAAGAAAGGAAGAGAGGGAGGGAGGGAAGGAGGGAAAGGAGAGAAGGAAGAAAAGGAAAGGAGGGAGGGAGGGAAAAAACCCTAGAGGGCAGAAATGAGTTTTTCAGTCTTTTGCATACCTTATGTCTCATTTGCACCCTCAGTAAGTCTGTGAGCTCAGACTCTTTTTGCTGCAGGGAACAGTGAAACTTATTTGGAGCCTGTGTTTTAGCTTTAAATTTTATGCAAATATTACACTTTATTTCACAGCGTAGTCCGTATTATTAGAACCTAAAAATGATAGTTTCTGTCTGAAAATGTTTGAGTAAAATTACCCCTCCAGGAAGGTAGGCCGTTTTACCTATGGCTGTGTGCCCCAGATCCCCACAAGAACATGCCCAACTGGAAGAAGAAGGGCAGGAGCTGGGTGAGCTATGGACATGTTTCAATCAAGACACGTTTCTAATTCACTCGTGAGGGCTGCGATTCCCACCACACAGTTGTGGTGGAATCATAATGTCTGGTAACTGGAAGGGGTAATGAAAAGTATTATGGCTCAGGCCCTTCTGTCTTGAGGTGGGGAAAGTGGAGCCCAGAGAGGTTTAATGGCCTGGAGTCCCACAGCAGGTTTCAGTTCGACTTCGAGAAAAACCGCTCTTTTCTCCTTCTCATCTAGAAGATGAGCACTCGTCAGAGCTGGTGCACACAGATCCCTGGGGTCTTCTCAGAATGCAGGTTCTGACCTGGCAGGTCTGCAGTGGGGCCTGAGACTCTGCGTTCCTGGCAAGCTCCCCGTTGATGCCAAGGCTGCAAGTTCTGCAGTGCACACCTTGGTTCACGGGCTCTAGATCTCAACTCCCATGATTGCTTTGACTGTGGTGTGTGTTAGTGCTGTAAAAGGCCCTCGAACCAAGTCAGACTTGGCGTCGGTAGCCGTGCAGTGTCCAGTACCAGCAGACTTGGGGGAAGGTCATCTGCTTGAGCAGCAGGGGTGGAGTTGATTCGTTGGCCTGCCATGCATATGTTTTAGGCCAAATCGAAGCTGCTTCACCGTGCACCATAGAATTAATAAGTCAGCCCACAACAAATGAAAACTGATCCTTATAAAGTGAAAATAGCAGTAATTTATACTTAGAAACTGAGACTCCAGCAATTAAAAACTCTGGCCTCACTTAAGTCAGCACCTGTAATGTCTTATATAATGAGTATCTGTCCCCCCAGATTGTGGGAATTTGCACAGGCCGGTGCACATTAGGAGCTGTGCACACTTAGGATTATCATTAGAGTTCTCATTTAAACTTTAATTAACGTGATATATTTTGGTGAGAATACCAAGTATTAGCAATTGTTAATAACCCAGTGGACTTATAAGTAGCCATAAGTTCTTCATAAAGAACTGTGAAAGCCTATGAAATGGTAGGCTTGAGGCCCATAAAAACATTTTAGAAAAGACATAACATTTTAGAAACAGTCCTCATTCTTTGAAAATCACTGCTAACGATTGCATGAAACAGAATGCTCTGTACCTCGTATAAATCCAGCCATATTCATTAGCCGTCGCTGTGCTTTTCCAAGCATCTGGTACTCTGATAAGAGCTTGATTAATGAACATGGGGTGATGGCTCTTTAGACCACAGTTCTGGCAGTGGGATGCAGCGTCTCATGGCTTGATTCTGATGTCTTCAAGGTTGCTCAGAAAGTGCTGAAGAATGCCAAGCAGGCATGCCAAAGACTAGGACAGTACAGAATGCCATTTGCGTGGGCAGCAAGGTAAGGACAATATCTATACATTTAATATAGATATGGATATATGAAGAGAGGTATATAGATAGATAGGTCTATTCTGTTTATTGCCCAGAGACAAAGAGATTTTAAACATGTAAAACTGAAAAATACGAAAGCCCCCTCCCTATCTGAATAATCCCTTATTGCAGTTGCAGAGAGGAAAGGTGCTGGCTGGAGGAGAGCTGTGTGGGGACCGGCATCCGGGGCTCCCTCCACATGTCCCGAGCTGAGCTCGGGCAGCGGCCCCGGGCGGAGGGAAGGGAGTGGGCTGTTGTGGTGGGGGGGGGGGGGGTCCCTGCAGATGATCCTTAATTGTGAGCTCTGCTTCTGAAGCATTTCACTGTGTATGTTGTTTCCTAAGCATGAGCCATATGCTGGAAATGTTTTCTATATAAATTGAGTTAGTTGTGTTCATCCTCATAAATGTCTTCCGTGTTTTTAGATAATGAAATTTCTGTTAGCTACATACAGCCGGTGGAATAATAATTGGTCTTCACGTGGAAACCAAAGATAAGTTGTGAATTTATTTTGGTCTTTTGGAAACTCACTTTACAAATGCTGTTTGGCTATTTCAGGACGTTGTTTAAGGATGCATCTGGAAACCTTGACAAAAATGCCAGATTCTCTGCTCTTTACAGGCAAGATAGCAATAAGCTCTCCAATGATGACATGCTCAAGTTACTGGCAGACTTCCGGAAGTGAGTCTCAAAGCCTTTCTTGTTATTTGCACACCTGAGAGACAGAAGGTGTTTGGTGGGGAGGGGGCGTGGGCTTCCCTCGAACGTCATAGGGCCTGTTGGGGGAGTGTGGGACTTTACCTCTTGTCCTTGGGAAGGAAGAAGAGATTTAAAATTGAAGGGTATCCTGGTTAATTTCAAATGATGTTTTTGGTGGCGCTGTGGAGGGTGGCGTGAGGGTAGAGATGAGCCTTCGGAGGATTCGGAGGTAGAGATGAGACAGTGGAGGGGCCTTCGGCAAGAGACGGGAAAGGACTCGGCAAAGCTAGGACAAGTGGCAGTGGGAGAAGGGGACTAATTGGGGTCACATCAGGGGGCCCACCGTTCCTCTGTTTGGGGTTCCCGATTGGGTGAAGGGTGGAAGGAGACAGCAGTGGGTGGGTAGCAGTCTCAGATAAATAACCCCCAGGTTTCTGACTTGCACAATGGAACGACTCAGGTACCGTTACCTGAGTGGGTGATGGAAGGGAAGGACAGTACCTTACATAGTACTTCCAGATTACAAGCATTGTTTCAAATGCTTTACCTACACCCATGAGCATATGAGTTTCCTAGAGCTGCTAAAACAAAGTGCCACAGACTGGGTGGTTTAAATCCATGGAAATGTCTTCCCTCGAAATTCTGGAGGCTAGAACTCCAAAACCAAGACGTTGGCAGGGCCGCACTTGCTCCAAAATCTGTTGGGGGGAGGATCCTTCCTTGGTTCCTTCATCTCTGATGACCCCAGGCATTCCTCGGCTTGTGATGGCATCCGTCCAGTGACCGCCTGAGGCTTCCCTTGGCCGCCTTCCTGTGCGTTTCTGGTGCGGTGTCCTTCTTCTAAAGGAACGTGTCATGCTGGATTAGGGCCAACCCCAGCGACTTCATCTTCTCTTGATTGCGTCTGAAAAGGCCCTGCGTCCATAGGTACCAGGGGTTAGGACTTTAGCAGATGTGTTTGGGGATGCCGTTCAGCCCGCAGCAAGGTGGAGAAGAGAGGCCAAGCAGTGGCTGGGGCAGCCCAGCTGAGAATCTGCTATCACTGTGCTGTTTGGTGTTCCATCATAATGGGTTCACTCTGAAACTCACAAAACTGATTTCCTTTGCTAGGGACATTTCCTCTGAATGGACATAAAAACTTCAGGCGTTTTCTGGGAAAATTCTAGGAATGAGAAAGAACTGAGGATATTAAAAAGTAATGAAATGAAAAGAATGGCCAAGAGTCGGCCTTTAGTTATTCTGTTCCATAGGACCTTTATGGTCTTAGTTTTTTATTTGTGGGGGGAACCCCACATGTCAAAGTAAAAATGTCACTTTGCTTAGAACTCAGGACTGGCTGTTAGAAGTTCATTTTTACCTTGTTCTTATTTCTCTTCCTTCTGATTTTTCAAAATTCTAAATAGAGCCATAATTAGCATTTCTTAAAAATGATTGCTTACTAATAGTGAGTGTTATCCTATATAACATATCATCATATAGTAATTATTGTCACATTTCTCCCTTGTTTGTAGAATAAAAAGTCATCTTACTTTGTTTTGTCTTTTGAAAACTTCAGTCACCTTTAGTTAAATAGATTACAGTTTTCTTGCACTGGACTATCATGCAGTTCTTAATAGTCACGATACGGGTCCAAATGTAATCCCTTAGAAAGGTGTACACACTATATTGTCATCTATGTGACCTCATTTCTGAGAAGAAAATATTTTCTATATTTCTTTTTGTGTATAAATGAAGGAATGGATAGGCAAATAGCTAGCCAGATGGAAAGAGAGGGATATACACCAAAATGGTGGTCATGGTTGTCTCTGAGGGATGGGTATATAGGTGGCTTTTTACTTCTACCTATGGCTTTCCGTGATTTTACATGGAGACTGCCCCAGCCGGTGTTGGTGCTTTGGTGGTAGTCCCAGCTAACAGTTCTGGTCCTCAGTGGAGGCCGAGGGGTAGGACCCTATGGGATCTTTAATGAAAGAATGATCTGAGCCAAGAGCCCATGGCCAGGCAGCAAACAGCACAGTTCAGAGCTTCCCTGGTTCAGAGCCCAGCAGTGTTCTCCCCCACTCTGGGCCTTCATGGGCATGCTCCTGGGGAGTGAGAGACTGAGAAACTGGCAAATAGGGGTGTAATGCTATCAGCATCAGAAGGTGCAGCTGTGGGGCGCCTGGGTGGCTCAGTGGGTTAAGCCTCTGCCTTCGGCTCAGGTCATGATCTCAGGGTCCTGGGATCGAGCCCCACATTGGGCTCCCTGCTCAGTGGGGAGCTTGCTTCCCCCTCTCTCTCTGCCGCCTCTCTGCCTACTTGTGATCTCTCTCTCTCTCTCTGTGTCAAATAAATAAATATAATCTTAAAAAAAAAAAAAAGAAGGTGCAGCTGTCATGGGGGTGCCTTTGTCTTTCCTTCACAGCAAGAATCCAGAGAAATGCCCATGTCCACTCCCTCTGCTTTCTACAGTGGAATTAGGGAACCGGAGGTTTCCTTTTTCTTTTTCCTTTTTTTTTTTTTTTTTTAAACTTTAGCATTGCTCTTTCCCTTTCCTATTTATTTATTTATTTTTACAAAGAATAATCCTGTGTCACTGGCCTGGGTACTAGCTTGGGTGCAAAGCTATTGTTTCTGTTCCCATGATTGTCTCAAAGTGTCACTTAATAATGGATGGGAAAAATTTTCTCAAGCTGCCCCAGTCTTTAGAAAACAGCTGCCAAATCTCATAAGCCACTTCTCCCTTCCCCTCCTAGTAATTACCAAGGGCTGTGTTCCAAGATTTAGTAAGAAAACAATTCTCTCAGATAAATGGTATTGCTGACATATATGTTTCCAGAAATATTTGTCTAAGAAGAAACACTTGGTATTTTATAATTGACTTGCTCATGGTGGTGCCTTTTCTAACTTCTGCAGGAAATCTGAAGGCATGAAGGTAAAGTATAAAAATAGAACATTCCCTTTTAAATGTAAACCTTTTTTTTTTTTTTCCAGTGCCAAAAGGTGTTTTTATTAAAGCACAGAGACAGGCCCGTGGGCAAGAAGAGCTGCCTAAGTATAAACCTTTGTTAGTACTACCATATTGGGTAGTTTAGTTAATAAGGTTATTAGGGTTTGTGCATGAGACTTCATATATGTATTCATCTGTACCTTTGTGTGCTTCATGTCCAGATTTGACATTCTGACCTCCATTTCCCTCTGGTTACACTGCGCTCAAGCCAGGTGGGGCTACTTGCCTTTCTTTTAAGCGACTGGGTACTTTCACCCCACCACGCTTTGCTGTCTCCCTAAATCGTGTTCTCTTCTACTTTGGCTCTCCGAGGGACCCCATTCCTCTTTGAGTCCAGTCTGTAATCCACGTCTGTGTTGGAGGACCGGGGGCAGGTCATGCGCCTTCTCAGCTTGAATCTCCTCTTCTTTTTAAGGGGGGGACCCTAATAGCCCTTGTAATCTTACAGCTATGGTGGGAAATAAAGGAAAATGGATGGCAGGATGATTTGTCTCACCGAGAAGACTCATCTCGACCCTTTCCTTCTCAGTACACTAGACATTAACCTTCCCATGGAGGTTTGCACACACTGGATGGAAGTGCTTCTTAACATGTCTTGTTGAGGACGGGAATCATCATACCATGTTGTGTTCTGTCTGGTGCTCAGTTGAGTGCGTGTTGTACCCCGTAAGCACTTGGTAAATGGTTATTGAAATTTCTCGTAGACATCAGTTCAGTGATTTCATTTCAACAAAAACATCTCAAGTTTCTTTCAATCACATACATATTTTAAGTGACTCCAAAGCCTTTAGGGACTATAGGAGACCCAAGCACGCCTGTATTGCCCGTCAATCACTTTAATGGGTCAGGACAGACAGTAGAGAAGGGGGAACCAGGCAGCGGAAACACAGAGGTGAGGACTCCCAGCCTGTTGGCATGGGATGACTGCTGGTTTGTACTACTCTCCCTGCCTCTGGGGATTGTCAAGCAGTTGTATGGGCAATGGGAAGAGAAAAAACCTTTTCTTTCCCTAAGAGCGAGAGTGAGCCTCATTCCTAAGTTCATATGTATACAAAAGCAGTTCCCAATTTCCAGATACCCTACATGTGTCTACTGTGTACATTTTTTTAATGAAGTTTTAGGACGGTTTTTGATGCTCAAGTATTTTAAGTTTTTGCGTGGAATATATATACTTTATGGATCTAAACAAAACCTAATGCCAGTCATAAGAGATTCCGCTTTGTGTAACACACACACACCCACACTCCCACCACGACCACTTTGCAAATGCATATAAAAAAGGCAGTAGAATTTCCGTCGTTTGTAGGTTTTGATGTCTGATAAGCCAAGTTCAATAAAACTCCTAAACTTCTGAAGTAAGTTGAACATTATATTTGAAAAACTAAGCTTCCACAAAGCCCGTGTGCCGTGTGGTGTGGAACTAAGTGCAGATCTCTGCTTTCTTGGAAATGCATGGACATAATGCCTGTGTAGAACTAGCAGCCAGAAGCAGAATCTCTCAGCAGAGGGAAGAAACCAAATGAGGGATAAGTATAGTCAGGCAGAGAAGGAAATAACACATTATACAGAGAGTTCCAGCAAAGATTGTTGAATTGAGATTTGTTGCTTAGCAATCCAGTTATCAGAAGTTCATACAAGGATGATGTCAGAGGAGTAGAAAAAGTGGTGAAGAAGGTACCAACTCATCTATGGGCAGAAGTAACTGAGAAGGGGTGAGAAAGACGACATCCCTGAATACTCTATTTGGACTATTCTTTGTAATAAACAGAGCACTTGTGACTTGAGGACGCAAGTACAGCTTTAACGGTATCTCTGAGATTTGTGGGATGCCGTGTTTTGTGGTACGTGGCCAGCGTTGAGTTGTTCAGAGGAAGAGGTGGAGCAAGGCACTACATGTCAGGAAAATTTAACGCTACACAGAAACCCGTAGGTCTCAGGGTTGCTGTCCCTTGAGGAGCTTTGTGTGAAGCTGAGAGGGGCTCCGACGGTGTGTCATCTGGGAGCGTGCAGCGGGTGGGAGGCCAGCGACAGCTCCCAGGAAGTTGATTGTCAAAGGCATTGTCTTCCTGCGAGTAGCAAAGAATATTGTGTTTTTGAACAAATCACACGGTGGGCATAGGGACAAACTGTAGGGGTGATGCTGGGCTATCCCTGGACATCTTCTGGCCAGAAACCGTTTTAGCTAAAGGTGGAATGTGTGGAAGATTGTTGACTTGCCTTCCTGATCATCATCTCTCTCAGGATTTCAAGGAATTGCTCATTTAAACCCAGATATAAACAAAAAACAAGCGGAAAGGAGAGAAACGCTAGGAGAAAGTGATTCTGGAAGTTGGAGCTGGCAGTGGGCAAAGATGAATGTGCTCAGCATTGTCTGTGGTCATAAGGACAAGAATTTGCGATTGTGGGAGCACCTGGGTGGTGCAGTCAGTTAAGCATCCGGCTCTTGGTTTTGGCTCGGGTCATGATCTCAGGGCCGTGAGATTGAGTCCTGCATCAGGCTCTGCACTCAGCGAAGAGTCTGCTTGAGGTTCTCTCTCCCTCTCTCTCTGCCCCTCCGCTCATGTGCATGCTCTTTCCCCTCTAAAATAAATAAATAAATCATAAAAAAAAAAAAGGAAAGAAAAGAATTTAGGACTGTTAGGAAGTCCTGGTGCAGGTGAACAATATCCCAGGATAGACTAGACATGTTACCTGTGAGGCTGCTTACTAGGTAACAGGAACTAGGATAGAAACTTTTCAAAAAATAGGAATAAAACAAAATGCATAATCTGTAGGCCAATGAGCTTTGATGTTTTCTGGCAGCTTTTAAAAAGACCTTATTAAACAGGTGGCTTATGAAGAACCATGAGGCAGCATTCTGTTTTCTAGGAATAAGCCATGTCAAACTAGTCACCCTAACCACATTTTTGCTTTTCTCTTTCTAATTGGGTTGCTGAACTGGTACCACAGAGGAATGCAAAGCCTCTGACAAGTACGTATTATGCTGATGTCCTGTGAACAAGTCAAAGAAGCGTAGTATGCATGAGTGGTCAGTTCAACTGCTGGAGTAACCAGATGCCAGGACGGGTGATGAGTGGGCTAGCGGTGAGCTTCTAGAGGCTTGAGAAGGAACCTGTTCTTGGCTGTATTCTGTGCAGTGTCATCCTCAGTGACTTTTTGAGAATATAACTTGCTGATGAAATGCCTACATGACATCAAGCTATTAGGAATACCTAATACATGAGATGTTAGAATCTGGACTTAGGAGGGTTTGATCAACTAGAAATGGCTCAAATGTAAAAGGGTGCGATTTCCTCAAGGCAAAAAATCAAATCCTGTTCTGAATTCCCAAAAACCATAATTGTATGAATTCAAGATGGAGAAAGGTAGCATGATAATAAAGCATTTGGAAAAAGACTTAGGGATTTTAGGTGATTTAAATGTAATATACATCACCAGGGTGGTGTGACTCCCACAAAATAATAGTATTTGGCTACATGAGTAGAAGTGTGTATTGTTCAAAACCAGAGAGCTGCCCAGTCCCCACCTGGTCAGACCTTCCTAGGCCTGCTGTGTGCAGTTTGGACACCTTGATGTAAATGGGACATTGTTCTAGGGGGAAATGGCATTGGAGGAAGGCCCAAAAGAGCTGGAAAATGGCGGACGTCAGCAAGGCGTGGTTGCTGTTTATAGATGGTTGAAAGGTGTTACACAGCGACATGTAACCAGGTCCCTTGGTGAGGGGATGTTACAGAGAGGCCAACTGAGGAGCAGCCTGGGTGTCAAAATGGCGATGTTAAAGCCTCCTTCCAGCCAAGAAGGGTTGATTTCAGTAGCAGTTCTTGTCAGGAGTGTCACAGAGGGCTTTCCGGGACTGGACTGTTAGACCAAATACAAACACCAGCCGTTTCCCTGCGCGCCTACTTTGTGTCCAGCGTTTCACTAGACATGGGAGCCTAAGACAGCATCTAGGTCCGTATTTGCACGACTCGGGCCAAGAATGGGGGTGAGGATGGAGTGGCTCACGAAGACGGCAGCTGTCTTACCTTGCCCATATTCCTGCCTAGATTTGTGCAGCCTAACATGGAAGCCACTGGCCACAGGGGACTACTGAGCACGAGAAATACAGCAGCTCCAAACTGAGAAGAGCTATGAGTGTAAAACATCTGGATTCAGAGAATTAGAATGACGTCTTGTACTGATATTGAAATAATAACACTTGGGATAAATTGGGTCAAATAAAATATATTCTTTTTAAAAATTTTTATTTATTTTTTAATTTTTAAAATTTCTTTCCAGTGTCCCAGAATTCATTGTTTTTCTTAAAGCTGATTTTACCTGTTTCTTTTTACCGTTTAAGATGTGGCTTCTAGAAGGTTTAAAATTACTTTTGTGGCTAACGTTATATTTCTCTGGGAAGTGCTGCTCTGGGATTTAGGTTTTAGAGCTAACCTAACTTACAAACGCGTGGTTTTTCTCTTCTTTTGCTCCTAGACCTGAGAAGATGGCGAAGCTCCCAGTGATTTTGGGCAATCTAGACATTACAATTGATAATGTTTCCTCAGACTTTCCTAGTAAGTGTAAGTTCTCTGTAACATGCAGGGAAAGTGTTGTTTGACTTGTACTTCAATTTGTTTGTTTTTAATTTTCCAGATTATGTCAATTCATCGTATATTCCCATGAAGCAATTTGAAACCTGTAGTAAAACCCCGGTCACATTTGAAGTAGAGGAGTTTGTGCCCTGCATACCCAAGCACACTCAGCCTTACACCATCTACAACAATCACCTTTATGTTTACCCGAAGTCCTTGAAATACGACAGTCAAAAGTCTTTCGCTAAGGTGAGTGCAAAGGTCAAGGTTTCCGCTTTTGGTTTCAGACTCTCTCGGGTTTTGGCCTCTCGTGTTCTTTTATAAATACATATTCTGGCTTTTTGTTTCATTTTCTTTTTCCTTTTTTCTTTAAATATTGCTGCAGGCCAGAAATATTGCTGTTTGCATTGAATTCAAAGATTCAGATGAGGAAGACTCTCAGCCTCTGAAGGTTTGTTTTTTTACATATGTTTGCATTTTTCCATTTTAAAAATGGACCTGCGTGGTATTGCACAACTAAAGGAATTTAGCACATTACAGTCAACAGACACAAAAATATTGTGACTTCACAGTATTTAACCACATTGGCTGAACTTTACAGACTATGGAGTAATTGCGTTCTTGCTCCTCATTGACTGTTTCTGTTTAATTACACTCTTTAGGGATGAAGGTTTCTTATGTATGTTCGGTTCAGTAAACATATCATGTCTTACTATGAGCCAGGCTTTGTGTGGGTGCTAAGAATTGTATTAGTAGGATCGGTAACAGAAATAATAATAAAAATAGATTGGTATTTATTATTATAGCATAGTAATAATAATAGTAATAAATCATTGGTGATGTTTACTGAATGCTTATTGTAATGCAGTCTCTGAGCTTAGAGCTTTATAGGTATTAAACTCCTTTAATTCTCCTAACAGTATTTTTTAGATGAGACTAATGCACAGAATTTAAATAAGTTGCTTTGGGCGATCCATTAGTGGAACCACTGTGCAAGCCCAGGTAGTCTGGCTCCACATTCTTTGCTATAACTATGTGGAAATGACTTTCCAAGAAGGGAAGGAGACAAAGATGCAAAGAAGAATATAATAATAGCTTTTGCCCTCAAGAAATTCACGGCTTAGTGGGAAAGGTAGTCGTGAAGAAAAAGCTCCTGGCACATAGAAATGCTTTGTTGTCCAAACTGAATAATTAGGACAAAAAATGCTGAGGGGACACAGAGGAAGGAGTTCATCGTTTCTTGATGGACACACGGGAGTTCGGTGCCCGCGGAAGGGAAGGTCATTCTGACAGAGGGATTGTATGAGTGCAGGCGTGGAGGTGTCAAAGGGACCTGTGGGCAAGGCACTGTCCTGTTACCGCAAGGACTGGTGTGTGCGCTGGGGGGAGGGAGGTGGTGCTGGCAGATGGACTGGAGGGTGGGTTGGACCCAGGAGAAAGGGGGCTGAAGGCTCTGGGGTCTCCTAGGTGGAAGAAATCCACAACATGCCAGAGTTTAATTTCTGACTCTGTTCATTAAATACTGGTGTCTTTCTTTGCTAACTCTCACTTCAGTGCATTTATGGCAGACCTGGCGGGCCCGTGTTCACAAGAAGTGCTTTTGCTGCGGTTTTACACCATCACCAAAACCCCGAATTTTATGATGAGGTAAGGAAGGAGGTTTTCAAGGGAAAACCCAGTTAACCAGTCTTAACGAAAACTCTAAATTCTTTGCTTTAGTAAAGTAAAAAACAAGAGAAAGTGCATACTATACTGGAATTACAGTGCTAGAACTAAAGATTGGAGCATTTATTTTATATCATCTTTTCTAATTACAAATGTAACATTCATTCTAAAAACTTGGAAAATGCAGATATTAGAGAAGAAAAAGTCAAAATCTCTGCTTTGTTACTACCACAATTAATATTCTGACCTATTTTCTTACAGACTCATACTTAAGTGTAGTTACGTTTGTTGGACCTGAGAATCTTTCTTTCTCATTATTGGGTTTCTTTATGTAGAATGATAGGGTAGCTCATTGAAACTACCCTATGAATCTTTCTTTGAAATGTTCTATCCTGGTTTTTCATTGTGCTGTTGCTGTGTTAAGCTAATGTAGTGGTTGATGTCGTGGTTTCCAGTTCTTTCTAGAGTTGAAATACTAACTCTTCCATTTCTGGTTGGTGAATGTCTTGTTCTGGTCGGGCTACTGTAATGAAATACCACAGACTGGGTGCATGGTAAAGAGCAGATGTTTGTGCTCACGGTCCTGGAGGCCAAAGGTGTAGGTCAGGGTGTGAGCATGGCCGGGCGAGGGCCATCTCCCTCCCGATCACAGACTTCTCAACTGTACCCTCAAATGGTGGACAGTTGGGGGGAATCCTCTGTTGGATCTCTTGTAAGAGCATTCATCCCACTCATGGCCTCATCACCCCAAAGGCCCCACCTCCAAATACCATCACCCTGGGGGAGGTGGTTAGGATTTCAACATATAAATTGGTGGGGGGACCCATACATTCAGCCCATAACAGTGTATTATGGATCCATTTCTTCTTTAGCACAGTTTCTGTTCTCTCACTTCTTTAACTGCGAATGTTAGTATCAGTCCAGAGACCAAAGGGGCGCTTGTGCTTTGGGTGACATGTGTGGCTGCTTTCATCAAGAATTTTCATTTTAAGATATTAAAAAGGTTGTTATTTTGTCTTCCTTGCAGATTAAAATAGAACTGCCCACCCAGCTGCACGAAAAGCACCACTTGCTGTTCACATTCTTCCATGTCAGCTGTGATAATTCAAGTAAAGGGAGCACAAAGAAGAGGGATGTTGTTGAAACACAAGGTTTGGGATTTCATCATTACCTTGATTGTTCATAACTTATGTATTAGGTTCTCAAGTTTTATTTTGATTCGGAGCCCTCATCCTCTTGAGGAATTTTTATTTTTATTTTTTTTTAAAGATTTTATTAATTTGAGAGACAGAGGGGAGAGCATGAGTCAGGGGAGGAGCAGGGGGAAGGGACAAGCAAGCAGGCTCCCCACTGAGCATGGAGCCCAGTGCAGGACTCATAAATCTTGGCCTGACCAAGACCCATAGATCTTGACCTGAGCAGATGTCAGATGCTTACTGAGTCACCCAGGGGCTCCACTTTGTGGAGTTTTTTATGAAGTTTGTGAAGGTAGCATATGTAAATTTTTTTTAAAGATCATTTTAGAATTGTAATCCTAAAGAGGCGAAAGTACATTGTAGACAATGTTCTGCAGAGACTAGTTCAGGGCCTTAAAGATCTGGCAGCTGAGTAGCACTAACTTTCTTTCATACGTTTTCGAATACCTACAGTGAAATGTTTTGTGCTTTGTTTCAACAGTTGGATATTCCTGGCTTCCTCTCCTGAAGGATGGAAGGGTGGTAACAAGTGAACAGCAGGTTCCCGTCTCAGCCAATCTTCCATCTGGCTACCTTGGCTACCAGGAGCTTGGAATGGGCCGGGTATAGGACTTTAGGATTCTTTTATCCCAGTAGCTTCAGAAAACATGAAAAGTCAACTAAAGCAAGAGTAACAGAAAAAAGCACACAGTATTTTTGCTGGTCCCAACATTTTGGTTTTAGTTATTCATTTTCAAGTAAACATAGGCAGGTGGAAGGCAGTGTGCTCTTGACAGCACAATTTAGAATTACGGTTTGGATGTTGTAGAAGCCCTGAACTAGCAGCATCTCAGTGGGGCAATGGAGATGCGGAGACACTGGATGATGTAGGAGTTTTTCACTGCAAGCTAGCCATGCTCAAATGGGGATGTGTTCTTAGAGTCACACAGAGTATTAGGAAATGTCTTCCAGCTTAGAGGAAGTCAGGTAACAAATCTCGCCCACAGGGTAGCCCGTTCTGATACATTTTCTGATTCAGAAAAGCCTGGGTTTTCTTAGACTTCTCTAATTGGTTAGTTGGTTTTGCATTTTTTAAGCCATCTTCAGTTTTATAGACTTCAGTTTTATAACAAGCTTAGGTAGGTTTTCATTTCATTTTAAATGGCTTTTAATGTTTCTCTGCATTTAAGTAGTGCCAAATTTGGGTCCATGTAATGGACAAATCATCCAAGTATTCCAAAATCAGGGGAAATCATATAAACATTTAGTTAAAATTGCTAGTCTGAACAAGAAAAAAATGGAGGTTTCAGAAATCAAAATAAGCACACATAGATGATTGGCCCTTTACCCATGTTAGGACTTCATCTGCTGTCCTATTTGCTAGATGCAGCATCTTCTGCCATTCGTTTCACGGTCCTGAGCTCTGGGTTGGCTGAGTCATTGGTGAAACAGGATTCTTTCCCTCTCAAACGGACAGTAATTCCACAGCCGCAACTAAGCAAAAGATAACTTGGAAAATCCAGGAAGGAGAGCACTGTCCTTGCGAAAAGAAAGTGGGCAGAAATGAGTACCAGTTGTATCCCTGCTGTTAGCCAGCCATTACTCTTGAGTCACTGATACTGTTTGGGCCTATGACTCCTCTTTAGTCCCGTCCGTGAACATGGTGTTTGAAGCCAAGGTCGCTGATCTGTTGGGATGGTTTTTTTCCCCCTTCCCTATCTTTTCAGCATTATGGTCCAGAAATTAAATGGGTAGACGGAAGCAAGCCACTGCTGAAAGTTTCAACTCATCTGGTTTCCACAGTGTATACTCAGGTACGTGTTATTCCAGTAGCATTGGCAGTGATGGCTGAATGAATGAGTTTGCACGATTTTTTGGTAAAACGAAATCCTGATGGATATGTCATATGGATATATTTTTAATCTAGAGGTCCTTCATCGAAAAAAGTGCATTATAAGGTGCTCTTATGTACTGATATAAATGAATAATATAGGTAATATTTCTCAACAGTTTTCCTCTTTTCTGGAGGATCTTTGAAATCTTTTTTAAAATTTATTTTTATTTTTATTTCTTTGATATTTTCATTTTCATATGATCAGTTTCATAGTTTAAATAAAACATGCATGCTGCAAGAAGCAGATACTCCTGTTTCCACAGCATTATGCTAACAAGCTTGCTCTCTTTCTCTTCTTTTTTTCCCCCCAGGATCAGCATTTACATAATTTTTTCCAGTACTGCCAGAAAACTGAATCTGGAGCCCAAGCCTTAGGGAGTGAACTAGTAAAATACCTTAAGGTATCAGGTCGCTTTCTTAGTAACCCCTTTTTAATGAGCTTGGGGTAGGTTGGGTTTTCTTTTTGGTGGCAAATATTGTTCTTAACCACTTGCGAGCCTTGGAAGGATGCTCTCATCTAGATAGTCTCACGTTGATAGTCTGTGTGGTTTTACATGGCGGCAAGAAGTGGACTCAGAAATAGGACAACTCCAAAACACTGTATGTTAACTTTACTGGAATTAAAATAAAAAACTTAATTAAAAAAAAAAGAAGAAGAAAAAAAGCAAAGAAATAGGACAACTCCTGCCTTCATCCTATCCCACATATACTGTTTTTAGGCCCAACCCAAAACACATTGTTCTCTGCATAGAAAATCACGCACTAGCACAGGCTATCAGTTGAGTGTTCCCTGGTACAGAGCACAGTGACAGGCACATAAGAAGCAGTGGCTTTAGTCCCACTGTTAAGTAATTTCTAGTTCACCGTAGGAGATAACATAACCTTGGAGAATGTGTGCTAGGTGGGGGAACCCCCCACCCCCCAAAAAAAAACCCAACCGGAAGAACCGAATGTACATACCCGTCGCCAGTGTTGTGCAGGGGTCAGGGGCTCCCAGCATCATGGAATAATGAGAGCAAGCAAGGTGGGGCTTACCTAAGGGAGCTTTATCCAGAATGTGGTTTCATGGGAATGTTTTTTTAAAAGAAGAGTAGCTAAAAGAGCATCCTAGGCATGAGGTCAAAACATAAGAAATGTGAGAAATGGGGCGCCTGGGTGGCTCATTCTGTTAAGCGGCCAGCTCTTGATTTCAGGTCAGGTCACAGTCTCGGGGCCCTGGGATTGAGCCCTACATCAGCCCCCATGCTCAGCGGGGAGTGGACTTGAGATGCTCCCTCTCACTCTGCCCTTCCACCGCAAGCTCGCGCTCTCTCTCAAATAAATAAATCTTTAAAAAGAAAAAAAGAAAGAAATGTGAGATGGAATACGAGTTTGTTTGACTTCAGCAAGGAACGTGGAATGAAGAGTTCTGAAATCACTGTTTGGCCAAGTTTCCTTTCAAGTATCTCACAGAGAGCCTTATGAGTTTAAGAAGAATCTTTGAATTAGTTTTCTGTTGCTCTTATAACAAATTACCACAAACTTGGGGGCTCCAAACTACATGAATTTATTTTCTTATGCTTCCATAGGTCTGAAGTCTGACACATGCCTCACTGGGCTCAAATCAAGGTCTTATTAACATGGCTGAGTTCCTTTCTGGAAACTCTAGGAGTGAATCTGTTTCCTTGTCCTTTCCTAGCTTCTGAAGGTTGCCCTCCTTCCTTAGCTGGTGACCTCTTCCTCCATCTCAAAGCCAACAAGGTTCCATCTCTGACCATTCTTTCCTTCGGCACGTCTCCCCTGGCTTTCCCCTTCTGCCTCCCTCTTCTGACTTTAAGGACCCTTGTGATAACCTCAGGTCCACCTGAATAATCCAGGACAGTCCCCCTACCTTAAAGCCAGCCTTAATTCCCTTTTGCCATGTAGCATATTCACAGGTTCTGGGGATTAGGATGTGGACATCTTTGTCCCCTCTTCTGCCTGCCACTGCCTTCCACTGTTTAGATAGACTTCTTCCGTCCTTGTTTGGAACTGACTGGAAATTGCTTGGGGTTAGGCTCTTTAAAAGAGAGAGAGAGAGAGAGAGAGAGAGCAAGCATGTGCAGGGTTGATCTCTTAAGATCACACGAGTGCCGTTGCATGTCCACAGAGCCTGCATGCGATGGAAGGTCACGTGATGATTGCCTTCTTGCCCACCATCCTAAACCAGCTGTTCCGCGTCCTCACCAGAGCCACCCAGGAGGAAGTCGCCGTCAATGTGACACGGTAAGAGGCGGGTAGGCAGATGCCTCCTTCCCTTTCAGTCTGTCCACATCTGGAGCACGGTCATACATATCTGGGATGCTAGTATGTGTTGACCATTATATTTAAGAAATTTCTTTTGATCCCATGTGTAGGGACCCCCATCTAATTCCTCGTTTCCTTGTTGCCTGTGGTGCCAGTAGCATCATCATTGTTCTGCAGCTACTGTGTAATAATGAAATGTTCTCATTCCCACATTACTATTCATTGCTTTGTTCATTTCTGTGGTGTGTAGGGTCATTATTCATGTGGTTGCCCAGTGCCATGAGGAAGGATTGGAGAGCCACTTGAGGTCATATGTTAAGGTACGTAAAATAAACGGTCCCAGTCATGTAAATCTGTGGCTCTCCAATTTTCCTTCTAAGGACTCATTTTTTTTTTTAAAATCTAGTTAATTTGGGATGAAACTTAATACCTCTGCTTTCTCTTCCATACCTGTAGCCAGTGCCTTGTACCTGAACGAGAGGAAATCCAAAGAGGGGCAGCCATTCATTTATTTACTTAATTTTGTTTTTTCAACATCTTTCTTATAATGGGTTTTGCAAATAATAATGACATGGAACTTTAAAGAAGACTTTTAAGTCGCTCTTGGTAGGCCTTTGTACAGCCCTGTTGTTTTCATTTTTCTTTTTCCCAACTAAAATTTGCAGTAGAACTGTTTCTCCTGAGACGAGAAGGTTACCGCTGGCCACGATAAAGTAGAGAACTATGTGGGACAGCAGGAGATGTCATTAGGAGGAATATCAACAGGTTCTTCATTTATGTAACACTATTCCATAGACAGAGTGGCGGTTACCATTCTGAAAAGTTACACACGTGGTGTTTAGTCTTAGACACCTCTAAGTTATAGCTATGGAATCAAGTCACCCAGTGTCGGGTGACACACTTCTTGATGTCCTTGGGAGGTAGAATTGTGGGCTGGAGGACCACTGACCTGAGCCAGGTGGTTCCCATATTGTGATGGGCTCCCTGAAAGTATCCCGGGCTCCCTCTTTGTGTCCCCCCTTCCCTCCTTCTGTTTCCACACGTTCCTCTCCCACCTCGCACTTGTACCTCAGTCCCTCACCGCCATCCCTTGGAGCCTCTCCTGCTTTCAGCCCATCCTAGATAAGCAGAACATTAAAGTATCTTTCCCTTTTCTTCAAAGTATGCTTACAAGGCTGAGCCATACATTGCTTCCGAATACAAGACAGTGCACGAAGAGCTGACGAAAGCCATGACCACGATTCTCAAGCCTTCTGCTGACTTCCTCACCAGCAACAAACTACTCAAGGTATGTCGTGGGGCTGAGCGGTGCGGCTTTCTGGCATTGAAATCGGTGGGAGAAAATCCGAATGCCGTAGCCTGATCCGATCACCCTTCTGTGCGTGTTTACAGACAGCCACCACCTCCAGAAAAGGGGTAAAGAGTTAGTTCTTTGGGACCAACTTTGTTGCTTATACTTGTGCTTCTATCAGACCTGCAGAATATTACTGTATTTGAAATATCACGGGCTCCTAAGTTTTAAGAAGTCATTACATGCGAATGAGTGGAGGACACGGAGGTGGCGATTATAAAGGTGGCATCGGCAGGAAAGGCTCAGTCAAGAGGAAAATCCCAGATGTAACCCAGCAGTGCCGCTTGTTGGCTTGTGCCGTGCCGAGCGTGTGCGCCCAGCTTCTAAGTGGGAGGCAGGAGAACAGCTGCCTTGCATGCACCTCTGGTCCAATGATGTTTTGCCCAGTGCTCGAGTCCTGCTTTGGGGTCACCCCTGTTTCATGTCTGTAACATTGTCAGCCTAAGAGAGTAAACATCTCGCCTCCCGATTGTTGTGTTTCTCACCGGGATCCTTTTTTTTTTTTTTCTTTCAGTATTCATGGTTTTTCTTTGACGTTTTGATAAAATCCATGGCTCAGCATTTGATAGAGAACTCCAAAGTTAAGGTATGTCGCTTCCTATCAGGGCTGGGGTGGTGGCTCTTAAGGGAAAGTCTTTTCAGTGCTTTGTAGCTCAGATTCATGAATGCTTATGTCCCCAGTTCCAGCACAGTTCTAGGTGCTTTCCAAGTAGGAAAGCATTTTATTCCAAGTACTAAAGCCACAGGACTGTCATAAAGTACTACCCTGCATTTTATAGAGGAAGAAACTGAGCCCAGAGCGAATTACTTGACGAGGCCACGCTGCTAGTGAATGGAGAGGGCTGGGTTTGGAGAACAGTCTGCCTCCAAAGCCCACTGTCCCGAAGCATGTGTTACTAAGTCCAAAGAAAACTCTGTCTTCTCCTTTGTATAGCTTGGAAGTCTTCAAGTCTGTTGAAATGAGAGTAACAGTTTAAGCATTTAATTTAAATGTAATTACCGAGTCTTGAGCATTGTAGACCTTTCTCAGGGCCTTAGACGAGAGTGTCTGATGTGACTTCACGTTCTCTGGAAGCAGTGAAGGGACTCTGAGATAGCTCCTTGCTGAGGGGCCTGGGTGTGTATGACACTGTGGGTCCCCATGCTGAAGGCATCCTAGGGATACTTGTAGCCTGTCCCTTCAGTCCTCTCTGGACTCATGCCTGTCTGGGTGTGACTGGCTACTGTTGGCCGTCTGACGCTCAGGGTAGATACATTTTTGTAAGATTCTAATGAGGCGAACACAGTGGTCAAGTGACAAAGTCCCTTTTGAGATGTGCATACTCTTGGAGTTGCCATCAGGACCCTAAATGCTCTCTGCATTGCGTTGTGTAGGGTCTTGAGTCTCGTGGAGAGCAGGAGGCCCACGTGCAGGGAGCAGGTCACGGTACCCAGCAGTCCTCCACAGTGAATCTGGGGAGGTCAGGGGAGCCTCGGGGAGAGAGGGTGAAGCTCCAGGCTCTCTGCACCAGGGATCAGACTCTGGGAGAAAGCCTTGGGAAAGGCTTCTGGGTTTTGTCGGGCAGAAGGTTAGAAGGTTGGCAGCTCAGAACTGAAAGCCACACTTCCTGTAGTCAAGCAGGTGCCTGACCAGGTGGTTTCCTTTTTCTTTTCTTTTTTTTCTTCTTTTAATTCTGGTTTTAGTGCACAGGCAGATGCCAGATGGAGGTGGGCCCTGCTTTCCACAGAGTAACACGCCATCTAAATCATGCCTGAATAGCCTGCCAAGTGAGAAACCTAGCAGATTATCCGCTTGGCAGTATGCAGCTAAGTGTGCGGGCACACACACACACACACACACGCACACACACACATGCATGCACACATGCAGGTCACTTGGATGTAGTACTTTCATGTTACAAATGTCATACGCAAGGTAGGCTGTGGGCTTGCCTTGGTTCGCTTGGGCTACCACAGCGAGTACCACTGCCTGGGTGGCCTTAACGATTGTGATTTATTTCCACACAATTCTGGAGGCTAGAAGTCTGAGATCAAGGTATCTTTAGGGTTGGTTTCGAGGCCTCTCTTCTTGGCTTATAGATATATCTCTTCTCCCGCGTCTGTGCATTGTCTTCCCTCCGTGCATGTCTGTGTCCAGATCTTCTCCTCTTGTAAGGACACCAGTCTTGTTGGACTGAGGCTCACCTTCATGGCCTCGTTTTAACTTAATTACCTCTTTAAAGACTTTGTCTCCAAATACATTCATACTCTGAGACTGTGGGTTAGGACTTCAACATATGAATTTTAAGGAGACACACTTCAGTCCGTAGCAAGGCCCCAGTGGGTTTTTCATTGTTTTGGGCTCTAAATTAATCACTCCAGAAAGATTGGTGACTTGAATATATTTAAAAATGTAACTGTTTGTTCAGAAAGTATTTATATGCAGACTCAAGGGTTACAAAGTTAAGTAAGGTGTGGTTTGTGCCCTCACAGAGTTTAGGTGGGAAAGTGCATGACTAGACCACAGGAACAATGGTCAGAGGTAATGAACACTTTTGAAACACCCACAGAAGTCTAAGTATCAAGCTCCTCAGTGGCTCAGTCGGTTAAGCCTCTGCCTTCAGCTACGGTCATGATCAAGTCCTGGGATCCTGGGGTCCTGGGATCAAGTCCTGCATCAGGCCCCCAGCTCAGCTGGGAGTCTGCTTCTCCCTCTGCCTGCCACTCCCCTTACTTGTGTACTTGCTCTCTCTCTCACTTTGCCAAAATAATTAAAATCTTAAAAAAAAAAAAAAAAAGAAATATAAGTATCAATAACATCTCTTTCCGGGAACCGTGGTAGAAAATTTAATAGAGTAATTTAACTGCCTGTATTTTTTTCTCAAGATGCTAAATTAAACCATAGAAATTTAGGGATGGTAGGGACCTGAAAGCTCCCTTCTGGTCCAGCTCTGCCCCTATGCCACAGAGGTCGAGATGGGTACAGACCCATGAGGTGCCCTGCCCAGGGTCACACAGCAGAGCAGAACCTCAAAGTCATGCTAGAGTCACAGTAGACTGCTCCCAGGTGATCTGCCCTTTCCAGCCTTATAACTTAACTCCCCAGCACTTCTGGGACTTCCAACACTTTGTTTTTTGAACTCTTTAGAACAGACTGCTCAAATGCTACCCTGCACAACCTTTCCTGTACGTTAATTACATCTTGGTCCTGAAAGAACACTCAGAGAGTTTTTGGAAGTGGTTTATTTAAAAATTGTTATTCAGCATAAAAAGAAACACTTTAGCATCCAAAAGGAGAAAACTTAGCCATAAGATAATTTACTATAAAAAGAGACTCAAAATACCTACTTACCACTTTGGAGAGCTTAACATTTCACTTTTAGAGGGCTCCCCTCTGACTTCTTCTGTGTCACCCGACACCATGCCACGCCTTCCCTGAATCACACATTTTTGATCTTCTCACATATTTTGAAGGTTTTATTAATTTTGCCTCATATCTTAGGAGTGATGAGTTTTACGCGTTTGAGTTAGTTATTTTTAGGTCTGTCTGTATTTACCTCTTAGGAAGTGTATATGTCCTCGTCCCTGATCCCAGGGTTCTGAATTGAGAGAACAAGTTCATATTCACCATTCCTGTGCCATTTGTGATTTCCAAAATCATGATCAAATTCCCTGAGAGTTTTTATACTTTTAGACTGAGGATTACTAGTACATGCAATGTGTTTATAATCTTGACCTTGATTTTTTTCCTCATTGGTGAGCCTTTCTTAAAATGCCATGGCCAGGCACCTATCTGTCTAGTAGGGGCACCTGGGCCACAGACTCATGTAAGAGCCACATAATGCTTTCAGTACAGCTGAAAGGACCTTTTCCAAGAATTTTTAGCATAGACCAGCATTCGGAGGCCAGTTTATATAGAGGTGAGGCCTTGGGTGAACACTCTTGCTGGTAATGGGGTCATTCTGTTTGCTGCATATTTATGTAGAAGGAGATGCCCCTGCAGGAGGTGCATGCTGTTAGGTCTGTTTCTAATGCTACATTCTTTTTTTTTTTAGATTTTATTTATTTATTGGACAGACAGAGATCACAAGCAGGCAGAGAGGCAGACAGAGAGAGAGGAGGAAGCAGGCTCCCCGCGGAGCAGAGAGCCCGATACGGGGCTCGATCCCAGAACCCTGGGATCATGACCCAAGCCGAAGGCAGAGGCTTTAACCCACTGAGCCACCCAGGTGCCCCTGATGCTATACTCTTGAACATTGCCACATGTGTCCACTTGCCCATCCCAGCCATTCAAACTACACTTGGTGCCATTTGCCGAGGAAGGCTGTACGTCACAGCATCCCTTTGAACTAGCATCTAAAATAAGCAATTTCCTTACTACCGCAGATGGACCTGGAAGCCTGGATTGATTACATGTGACCGTGCCAGACCCAAGTGTTCCATAGGTGACATGTGCTTGGAATTTTCAATAAGCAGTTTTCAAGGAAAATATAAAACCGACCTCGTTAATGCCCACTAAGGAGTTCCCAACTCTGAACCCCACTCAGCCTCTGTGCTCCACACATTTTCGGTGTTGCTTTTCTTTTTTTTTTTTTTTTTTTTTT
>RCUC01107063.1:0-20785 GCA_003697995.1 Taxidea taxus jeffersonii
TGGTGCTTGATGTCCCCAAGGTAGATGCTGGACCCTGCCTTTTTGTTCTTTTTCTTTTTTAACATTGAGCTTAGGGGCACCAGCGTGGTTCTGTTGTTAAGCATCTGCTTTTAGCTCAGGTCATGATCCCGGGGTCCTGGGATGGAGCCCTGCATCAGGCTCCCTGCTCTGCTGGAAGCCTGCCTCTCCCTCTCCCACTCCCCCTGCTTGTGTTCGCTCTCTCATTGTCTCTCTCTCTCTGTCAAATAAATAAATAAATAATCTTTTAAAAAATTCACAAGACCAACAAAAAACATTAAGTGTATAAAAAAGGAGCCAAATGTAAGTTGGAGGAATATATATGCGAAAGCATGAACTGGAATCTATGAGGAAGTTCTTGTTGTTGACTAAGAACAGATTGGCCTGAGATAAACAGGAGAAAATCAAATTTAAACCCTACGTATGGAGACTCCACAGAGATGTGAAAGTTTCAAAGATTGGCACAGTAAGGTACATATGTCTTTGAGGAGAAAAGCAGAAGAAAAGGAAGAAGGAAGAAATCTAAGAATTCCAAGGGAAGAGATATAATTCACAAGAAGAAAGTGAGTAAATATTTGGTAAAATATTATTCTCTGGGCCACTCAAAACAAATAGGAGATAGAGAACTTGGCTCAAACAGGTCTTCTTAAGTTCCTTTCTGGCTATCATACCTTGTATGTATCATAATGTAGTTAGGTATGTTGATAGCTCTCAACCTGCGGCAGCTTCTCTATCTAAATTCTTTTTAGTCAGTGAGGTGGGGTGGAAAAGACTTTTCCTGAATCTGCTGCATTTTTATTCTCTTTTACTCAAGATAAATAATCTTTCTGCCAAAGTGGCCCATCAGGGGGTGACTTGTGCTTGGCCCTATACAATCTGTAGGATATTTTGTTGAATTAAATAAGACACACGGAAAAAAGAAATACTGTATGAAATCACATGAAATAAAAAAAAATACAGTCATCAATGTGAAGATTAGAGGGTTTGTTGCCAGCAACTGGCAGTGAAGGAAATTTTGAAATGTTGGTCACCTGGAAATGTGAAATTAATGGAAACCCTCACTAAAATGGAGTCAGGAGGTTTCAGCAGGGGGAGCTCTCAAGCCCTGTGACTCATAGTCATTGCAGCTCCAATAGGAAGGGAAGGTCTTGACATTATGCAAACTTGACCTTGTACATGGACTGTACTATTCCAGCCAGAGGAAGAGATGCTTTTCTTATCTCTCCCAGGCAATAGCTCAACCACTGAAAAACCACCAACCTTCATACTACCATTTTACTCTGAAGAACTTTTAGTGTATAACAGAGTTCTCAACTTCCCCCTTCTCGCCTCAAAAAAAGCGTTCCTCTTCTTTCCTAGACTTGCCTATCATTTTGCTGTAGCTTGTATGTCCCTAGTTTGATACCGTTATTCCTGAATAAACCCATCGTTTTGTGGATAAAATAACTGACAGTTTTTATTTGTTTATTTTTATTTATTCTTTTATTTATTTCTTTATTTTTGGAGAGACCAAGAGCGCAAGCGAGGTGTGGAGGGGTAGAGAGAGAGAGCGGTAGAGGGAATCTTTAGCAGGCTCCGGGCTCATCGAAGAGCCATTGGAGGGCTCAGTCTCCTCACCCTGAGATCATGTTGTGAGCCAAAATCAAGTCAGACAACCAGCTGACAGGCACCCCTGGCAGTTTTTATTTTTAATGTTAAATATAACAATCCTCGGGACACCCGGGCAGCCAGCTCTTGATATCCATCTAGGTCAAGATCTCAGGGTCCTGCAGTTGATGCCCGTGCTGGGCACTGTACTCAGTAGAGAGTCGGCTTGCAGATTCTTTCTCTTTCTTTCCCTCTGTCGCTCCCCTTGCTCACTCTCTCTTTCTCTGAAATAAATCTTTTAAAAAATCCATACATATAACAACAATCACTTAGGATATAGAAATACTGGTGTTGTGTTGTGCAGCACACTGACTCTGGTAGTGTATTTTACCCTGGAAATTTGCTAGAATGCATCTAAATAAAGCGCTATCAGCATACAAAAAGCTTAACTGTGTGGAGTTTTGGATATGTTCATGCACTTCATTATGGTAAACATTTTGTAGGTTAATAAGGTTAAAGGTCCATAGAAAAAGGGAGAAGAGACAAAGATTTCTTTACATAAGAGAAGTCACTTTAGGCCTCCAGCCATTTTATGATCTATGCCTGTTTGTGATCTCTGCCAGCACTATTTACCCAAGCATCTCTTTGAAGAATGTTCTGGAATATGTCAGAATTACAGAGAGACATCAGTAGTTCATGGTTTTAAGGCAGCAAAAGAATGTAAATACCAACGGCCACCACCACAAGCCCAGGAGATAGTCTAACCATATCAGAGACAATTAATCTTGATAAAACTCCCGTTGCTGTTTCCAAAGTAAAGATTGTCTTAACAGAGATTCTCTAGTAGCTGTTGTGGGAATTAAACCCCCTTGAGCACACAGAATAAAGGAGCCGGAGAGATGATTATGCCCACCGTTACTGGTCCTTTGACTTCAATCAACTGGGACCTGGACTGTGTCAATTTAGGATGGCATTTTGGTGGATTTCACTCTGAAATGGGCTTTTCCAGGCCCCTTGATGAATATGCATATGCCATTACCTTAGAACTCACCCAATTTTGTTGTTTGGGGAGCTAGTTTTGGGAAATGTCCCTGGTGTTCTCTTTACTTGATACAAGTAAAACCTGTCTTTTTCTTATTTCTTATTTTTGTCTTGGCGGTGTTCTTTGGCTCAACACCAAAGGTGCTGGTGAAGCGAAACCAGTTTCAGATGATCATTTCACCATGAATATGGATATTTCTGTTTAACCCTCAGCAACAAAGGGATGTTGGGAAATGAAAACAAGGTCCTGAGTGAGCACACAAAAGCAGCATTGACTTGAATAACAACGACAGAATTTTGGCAATCAAACATACATCTCTCTGCCCCCCTATATCTGGTATTGGGTTCCGGCAAAAAGTGAGCACCTACCATTGAGATTGGGAATAGGCAGCCAAAGAAAATTTTGATCTCCTTCTATCTGTTCAGTGAAGGGATAGCCCAGAGTGGGGACGGACCTAGAAAGTCTTCAGAAGGTGAATCTGGGTGGAGCTGTGGAAGGTGAGGGTCCTAGGCTTCTGCTCTCTGTGCTGTGACGGTTACCAGTTCTATCTTCCTGTGTTTGTACAGAGGACAATGGCAAGCTGCCCTAAAATGTGCCCCTTTGCCATATTGATTATTTTGAACTAAAAGCTACTTAGGAATCAGCCAATACAAAAAGAACATCCTGACCACCATTTGTGTCCAGAAAGCAGGAAATCAGTCTCCCGTGCAATGGATACCTCTCCTGCCCAGAGAGAGAAAGAGGTATTCTATCTCCATGGATAGGGAATTGGGAGCCAAAAAGCTTGCATGAAGAAACTTGTTACTTTTCACTACCTCACTACCACTACCTAAATTCCACTCAGAATTCCATTCTAAGTGAAGGCCCAAACAGGAGTTTTCTTTATGCTGTCAAATTCTCACAGATGTATTGTCTCTTCTTTTTCCTAATAGATCGTGAAAACTACCTACATTGGTTATTTTTATGGGTCTCACGTTCATTATTGGGTTTTGGGTGCATGTTACTAGACTTTGGGATTGCTTTCTCCTGTAATCTGTCTCTGTCAGTTTGATTATTTTACCTAGTTTTATTTACCTAGGTAAAATAATCTTGAATGGTAAAGGAATATTGTTCCTCCCCAATGATTTTTCCCTTAAACTCCTATATAACATATGTGCAGGGTTGAAGATCTTTACATGCCTACCTCAAAAGAAGCATTCTGCTTGCACACATAATAAAATCCTTGTGCATCTGGGTTAAGCATATTCTAAATTTGAGGGATTTTCATAAAACATTATCGTGAAAAGGGTGATAGTCATCGTGTCAGGTGTGGTGACACAGTGTGGGTAAAAATGGCCACTTTTAATGATACTCTTGGGTAACCACTTGTGGCACACACACATTGTTGCTTACAGGGCCATCTGAGAGAGCTCTGGTCAGTGAGATGGAGAAGTCCCTGTGGAGGCAGGACTGCCCTGAATGAAAAAGAAATAACTTCCAGTCAGAATCCTTATGTGCTATCAGATTTTTTTTCTTAACCCTTCTTAATCTTGAAACAAACTTTGGTACCTAGTGGGAGGGCACCATTTGGGGGCCATGAGAGAGAAAGGAGGAACACAGTGCTGCATATCAATAATATCAGGGCAAAAATGAGGAAAAAGAGGTTACCCCATGTGATGTCTCAGTCATTTTATCAGACATGGGCTTCCTACATGCTGTGTACATAAAATATACATCTTATATTCTTTAAGTCTTAACCTTCCTTAGAGCTGAACACAAGCACACAGCTACAAAATGAGATGGATTATTATATTTCACTTGTAATAACGTTAAATGGGCAACACCTGCTACCCAGCTTCTTTGCAGTGGATTCCACAGCATCCCAGTTCCACTCTAGACAGGGTGAGTGTCAGAACAGCACTGGCTAGGAAATACCATGGGGATTTCTGGCCAAAAATTGGGTGGATCACATGAAGCAGAGATGGTCAGTGCCTCTGACTGCTGATCTGTGTCCCCACTAATTGGCAACAGGCACAGAGCCCAGAGCACATGGCTACCGTAACCGTGGGTAAGTGGAATGATGGAGGTACCTGTCAGCTCTGAGTCCTCGTCCCGGGAAGGTCACCCATCTGCAGTGGGTCAAACCTGTGTTGGGGTTACGCACCTGTGATACTAGTGCTTTGTGAAAACACAGCCCATGACTTGCTGATCCTGCCTATTACCATGTCCTGAAGGCTTCCTCTCTAACATCTACTCTGCCATGTCCACAATGCTTCCATCATCCAATACCTGTCACCATCCACTGCCACCAATCTAGGCCTGAGGAAGATAGTAATCTCTGTCAGCGAGCATAATCTGCTAATCAGTGACACGTAAGAATTCAGTTAAGTCATGAAGAAAACTGGGAAATGCTTGGTTCCCGGAAATCACCATATATGCCAAGTCTCCATCTCCATACTTTTATTTATCAGATGACACTGTGAGCAGCTGACTTGGCCTTTGGAGTGAGCACAGGTTGCCCCCGGCTCCCTCCCCAAATTTCAGAAAGAGTTCTCCAGGTGTGCTTTTTTTTTTTTTTTTTTAAGATTTTTTTTTTTTTTTAAAGATTTTATTTATTTACTTGACAGAGATCACAAGTAGGCAGAGAGAGAGAGAGGAGGAAGCAGGCTGTCCGCAGAGCAGAGAAGCTGATGTCGGGCTCGATCCCAGGACCCTGACCTGAGCCGAAGGCAGCGGCTTTAACCCACTGAGCCACCCAGGTGTGCTTTTAATAGGTCTTATCTCAGGGCCTCCTGGGTGGCTCAGTCAGTGAAATATCTTCCTTTGGCTCAGATCATGATCCCAGGATCCTGGGATCTAGCCTACTTCTCCCCTTTCCTCTGTTGCTCTCCCTGCTTATGCTCTCTCTTTCTCTCTGTGAAATAAATAAAATCTTTTTAAAAATAGTTTTGGCCACCTGGGTGGCTCAGTCCATTGGGCATCTGCCTTCAATTCAGGTCATGATCTTGGGGTCCTGGATTCAAGCCTACCTTGGGTTCCCTGCTCTGCTGGGAGCAGCTTTTCCCTCTGCCTCTGCCACTGGCCCTGTGTATGCTCTCTCCCTGCCTCCCTCTCAAATAAATAAAATCTTTTTTCTTTTTTTAAAGGCTTTAATTATTTATTTGACAGAGAGAGACAGCGAGAGAGGGAACACAAGCAGGGAAGTGGGAGAGGGAGAAGCAGGCTTCCCGCTGAGCAGGGAGCCTGATGGGGTGCTTGATCCCAGAACCACCCCAGCTGAAGGCAGACGCCTAATGATTGGGACACGTAGGCACCCCTCAAATAAATAAAATCTTAGAAAAAAATAATAGGGGCACCTGGATTGTTCAGTGGGTTAAGCCTCCTCTTTCAGCTCAGATCAAGGTCTCAGGGTCCTGAGATCAAGCCCCACATTGGGCTCTCTGTTCAGCAGGGAGCCTGCGTCCCACCACCCCCTCTGCCTGCTTCTCTGCCTCCTTGTGATCTGTCAAATAAATAAATAAAAATCTTTTTAAAAAATTAAGAAATGGTCTTACCAGGGCACCTGGGTGGCTCAGTGGGTTAAAGCCCCTGCCTTCTGCTCAGATCATGATCTCAGGGTTCTGGAATCAAGCACCACATCAGGCTCTCTGCTCAGCAGGGAGCCTGCTTCCTCCTCTCTTTAACTGCCTCTGCCTGCTTATGATCTCTGTCAAGTTAATTAAAAAAAAAAATGGTCTTACCTTTCTTTCTAGGAGTGTAGATCGTCATGTTTTACCTGTGTTCACATTCCTATAGGTGCTGTCTGGATTTATACTGTGGCCCATTGTCCTTGTGTCCCTCCAATCTGAATTAAGAGGTCAGTGGGGACTCTCCAGCCACAACACGTACAAAGAAGTTTCCTCAGATGTATTTGTAGCTGGGAATGAAATTGAGGAATCAAGAAGAACTGGAAATCATTAAAAAATAAGACAAATAGGGGCACCTGGGTGGCTCAGTCATTAAGTGGCTGCCTTTTGCTCAGGTCATGATCCCAAGGTCTTGGGATGGAACCCAGCACTGGGCTGCCTGCTCTGTAGGAAGCCTGCTTCTCCCTCTCCCACTCCCCCTGCTTGTCTTTCCTTTCTCCCTGTATCTCTCTCTGGCAAATAATAAAATCTTAAAAAAAAAAAAAAAAAGAAAAGAAAAGACAAATAGAATTTATCTTTCTGTATTCGGAGAGTTGTGTGACCTGGGGACAGGGATCCTTTCTGCACATGCAGAATTCATCAGTTCTTTTTCCTATACTCTCTCTCTGTGGCCTTGCCTATACTGGAATATTTTCCTCCTACGTAAGGGATATCTGTCACACATCCAGTATGGCCATGTATGTATTTCACTTCATTTAAACATCAAAGGAACCCCTCCATTATGACATGGGACTCAATCCTTTACTAGGTTCCATGGGTGGAGTGCTTGAGAGTTCCTGGGTAAGTCCAGATCGAGCCACTGAAGGGTAAACAGGTTTAGGTAAACTCTGTGGGGGTCTTCTCTACAGGGTACACAAAGGGAAGTGCTTGTTCACAAAGGCCTTGGTTGAGGTGTCCTATCAGAAGTTCCATTAATGTTTGACTCTGCGGGGTGTTGTTTAGAGAACGCTCTAGTGAGAAGGGCTGGTTTAGTTCAAGTCCTCTGCAACCCAGTTGACCACACCACATGGATGCCGAGTAGCACATGGAGGAGTTCGCTTCAACTGTCAACAGTCCCCCTATATAATCTGTAATATATCCATGTTGATGTCCCGGGGAGTTCAAAGTGGGAGAAACCAATGCAATAGATAAATTGTTGAAAATATAACCACACGTGATTTAAAGTCTGAGGCTACTGAGAAAATAAATTACGAGTTATCAAATGGGTGGTAGATACTATCTGTTGTCTACATGCGTAAGGTGAGCTATACAGATAGGGACCAATACTGGTGGCGGGATAATGCAACATTCATTACCAATCAGCGTTAACACATTAAAAACCAATGTTCTATTATTAAAATATCTTAGGATCACACATAGACTAAGTTATGCATTTCAGATCCACTGTATGGTCCTTGTTGAAGATACAGATAAGAAGCATTCTTGTTCTGATAAAATGAAGTAGGAGTCATAATTTCAATAATTTTCTGGTCTGAAGTAATTGTTAAGAAACATTGATGTACAATCAAATGCCCTTTTATGGAAGAGTTAGCTGTCCTCTGCAGATATCTGAGGTTTCTTCATTTCAATAACATCAATTAATATCCTGTATGTCTGTCTGTCACTATTATAAAGGCATATCAGTATTTTAACGGAGTGTCACCACTTTTTCTTTGTTTTTGACTTTTTAAGATTTTAATTCCAGTTAATAAGCTGTTACGTTAGTTTCAGCTGTACAATGTAGTAGTTGAAGAATTCCATACATTATGCAGTGGTTGTCACAGCAAGGGCAGTCCTGCATTTCCAAGAATCTCTTTAACTCTTCTCCCCATCCACCTTCCCTCTGGTAACTACTGGTTTGTTCCTTATCGTTAAGAGTCTGTTTCTTGATTTCTCTTTCTTTCTCTCTCTCTCTGTCGCTCTCCACTGTTGCTTAAGTACTGATTAAATTTCTCATGGAGAGGCACCTGGGTGGCTCAGTGGGTTAAGCCTCTGCCTTCGGCTCGGGTCATGATCCCAGGGTCCTGGGATCGAGTCCCGCATCAGGCTCTCTGCTTGGCAGGGAGCCTGCTTCCTCCTCTCTCTCTCTGCCTGCCTCTCTGCCTACTTGTGATCTCTCTCTGTCAAATAAATAAAATCTTTAAAAAAAAAAATTTCTCATGGAGAGGTGGACTATGGTCACCCTAAAGGGTCTTCTCATTGCTTTTCTGGTTTTTCATTATAATGATATTCTCTTTTGCTTTGTTCTCTCCTATTGTTGAGATAAATGCGAGCAGTTCCTGACTCCTATACGCAGCCAACAGATCATACCGACTACTCAAAGCTAATTCACCACAGTGTCCCCTCTGGACTCTACAATAATGGCTTCTGTAATAGTTACACGTAGGGACAGATAGGGACCAATTTCAATGCATGGGTAGGGACATCTCTACAACCCCTGTCACTTTGAAGAAGTTACGGAATATGAGTCCTTCACCCTTCAACAACCTGAACAATTTAAGAACCAATAATTGGTCAGGAGTGAAGTGATGAGGAAAGAAACAGACAAATGTTCCCCTTTAACCCAGAAGGTTGACCTGCATAGTTGTGATAACAATCGAACATGTGCCCGTTGGTACATTCTTCTTTTTTTTTTTTTTTAGATTTTATTTATTATTTGACAGGGAACACAGTGAGAAAGGGAACACAAGCAGGGGGCCTGGGAGAGGGGGAGAGGGAGAGGCAGGGAGCCCGATGCAGGGCTCGATCCCAGGTGTCTGGGATCATGACCTGAGCCGAAGGCAGATGCTTAACAACTAAACCACCCAGGCATCCCATCGTTGGTACATTCTTTTTTTTTTTCCTTTTCCTTAAAGAGATTGATTGATTGATTGATTGATTGATTGATTGATTTGACAGGCTGAGATCACAAGTAGACAGAGAGGCAGGCAGGGAGAAAGAGGGAAGCAGGCTCCCTGCTGAGCAGAAAGCCCAACATGGGGCTCCTTCCCAGGACCTTGGGATCATGACCTGAGCTGAATGCAGAGGCTTTAACCAACTGAGTCACCCAGGCGCCCCGGTTGGTACATTCCTAAAGGGTCTCCTGACTGCCTGTACATCTCACCCATAGTTCATATCGAACTGAATGATAAGCACCAGAGAAATTTTGCAAGAGTAGTGGGTGTTTTTTTTTTGTTTGAAGATTTTATTTACTTGAGAAAAGGAGGGCAAGCACCAGCAAGGGGAGCTGCAGGCAGAGGGAGAAGCAGACTCCCCACTGGGCAAGGAACCTGATGAGGGACTCGATCCCAGCACCCTGGGATCATGACCTGGGCTGAAGGCAGACACTTAACTGACTGAATCACCCAGACATCCTAACAAGTAGTTTTATAAGTGGAAAATTGAAGATATATTTATGAAGATGCTCCCTGCACATCCTTTCCCCATGAACACTAAGCACATAACCATAAGCTTCATGTAGCCAAAGTGCAACTCTTTCTGCCCAGGAGTCTTTCTCCCTGCTACTTGAATAAACCATAAAATATCTCAAGAATTCTTTCCTACTGGATGGGCTCCACAATCCCACAACAGCTTTGTTACTACAAACTCCATTTTTGGCTGCTGGTGGCTCAAAAAGCCAATACTCAAGACACAGTTTTGACTGGGAAGGAATATATGAGCTTTATTCAGGAGGACAGCCACTTGGGAAGAAGGTGGAGTCTTGTCCAAAAACCAGCTCCACAGTTTTAGCCTGGTCCAAAGAGTTGAAAAGGAACTGGAGGCCAGTAGTCTGTAAAAGAGGAGTGGGGTAATCTGTAACCCTTCGTGCTTGCCTGTAGCCACAGACATTACTGAGGTGCTTGGAGGTTGTGTACCGGTGCCCCAGGAGAGAGGTTGTGCAAGAGGGTTCAGCTCCACATCTTTCTAGGAAACAAGGCACGATCTGTAGGTGTACAAAGAGGTTGGGTTTATCAATCAGTCGGGCTAAAGGTACGTGCTAAAATGTAAAGACTACTAAGTTGGGCAAAGGGGCACTGGCAGGGCTTCTGTAACTTAAAAAAAGGTCCTCTAGGTTTATTGTGTTGCTGCAAATGGAAGGATTTCCTTTTTTGCGAGGTTGATTGTATACCAAGAAGAAACTAGATGGTAGAACTCTATCAGTAATATAGCTAATATCAGACTTTAACTTTTTATATTATAACGAGTGGCCTCCCTGGTGTGGCAAATCTGTTGTTTGATAAACATCTGCTCTTTCCTTTTTCCTGTGAAAATGCTTAACCCCTTCTGAAATTCTAAATCCCTACCCCCTTCTTAAGTCACCGCGGCATGAAGCATCAGTTCCCTGCCTTTGAGCCTCATGTTTTTGAGGTTCCCATAACTAAGATTTTGTTATCTCTCAGTGAGTCTGTCTTACACCAGTTTAATTATTAGACCAGCCAAAGAATTGAGAACAGATGAGGAAAATGTTTTCCTCTCCTACACATTCAGTCTGTCGTCAAAAACGGACGTGCTCCGTGCTTCAGAGCCAAAATATAACTTGAGTATGGAGTTGGGGATAAAGAGGCACAGTATCTTGATAGCCCGGCGGGACAGAGGAGGCTTCTGGAAGTCCAGGCCTTCAGAGCTACAAGCCCACCCAGGGGAGGGGGCTGGGGCTTTGTAGGAATATGCAGGATCTGGCCTGTGTTGCCAGCCTTGTTCATGTTTTCGGAGTGGTACTGGATTCCTGAAAACAGAAAACAAAGCCTAAGAAGGGGGAAGGGAAGCTTGGGGAAGAGAGGGAGGAGGATTCTTATTTTTAGCTCTCCAGCCTCGCTACGGTTTAATGCAGCCATTTGGTTTGTGTTCAACTTCCTGCTCTCAAGCAGTTTCAGTGTGAGTCACCAGGGCACCTGAAGGAAGACCACTTCGTGTTTTAAGTTTGAAGCCACTCATTATTTTCTAGAGTTCCAAAAATAAAGAAGAAGTATAACACCAAATTTCAGTGGGAATATTGAGGAATTAAAATTCTCCCATATTGCTGGTGGGAAAGTAAAAAGTGCATTCATTTTGGAAACCTGTTCTACAGTTTCTTATGAAAACAAGCATTAACCTACTGAAGGGGAAGCATGTTCTCCGCACAAAATATATGGCTTTGTTTAAGGGTGTTTTAGGCTGGTTGAGAGGTGCGTGTGCGTGTGCGTGTGCGTGTGGTTTTGTTTTTTTGAGGGAGAGAGAGCAAGTGAGCATGCGCAGGCGGGCGGGGGCAGGGGAGGAGGGGCCGAGGCGGAGTGACAGAATCTTAAGCAGGCTCCTTGCTCAGCGGGCGCTGACCTCATGACACTGAGATCACGACCTGAGGTGCATTCAAGAGTCACATGCTCAGCCTGCTGAGCCGCCCCTGCACCCCTCGCTTGTTATTTCAAAGAAACAGCAGACAAAGGAAAAGCCCTGAAACCCAGTATGTTTACTTTTGAAGGAGATATTTTGCTCCATTTAGGGACAGAGGAAGCTCCGTTTGTAAGGGTGTCTCCCTCTGTGTGGCGGAAATCTCCAGAAACTGCGATCCGTGGGGAAAGCATCGATTTCAATCTGGTTAGCAACCACAGCCTTGGTTACTGGGCTTTGCCTGGTCACCTCCCCAAATGCTTCCCCATAGGATCACGCGCGGAGTTGCCAGAATGATCCTTGCTGGCGCCCTCCTCCTCAGATTCTGTCAACTGGTGCACACAACAGTGTTGTGTGAATTACGGGCTCCAGGAGATTCTCAGTGAGGCCAGGGTTAAGCACGAGGGCTTTCCGTTATTTCATGAGCGGAGAGCAGGCTTTGGCTCAAGGAGAGGTAAGAGGGTCTCTGCTGCTGCGTGAGTCTGGGAGGCTGAGGTCCCTGCAGCAGCGCGCGGTTCCTAGGCTGTGGCTGAATGTGTGATAGTGGGTGGGAGGGGAGGCCCCCTGAAAGCCGAGAAGGAAAAGTCAGGGATTGGTCTCCACGTAGGAGGTCATGGATTCTGAAAGGCTCCTGACACAAAGGACTAGGAAGTTGGGCCTTTTCTGCATTTCAAAGTCCTGCCGTCAGGCCGAGCAGTTTAGAGGTGCAGACGCTCTGTTGGTGGCTTTAAAGGCATTTTCTCCTGATGCAGCTGTGATTTCTCCACGAGTCTCTTCTGACAAAGAAATCTAGAGGAGAAGGTGAACGACGAAGAAATGGCCAGTTCTCAGGTAAGCCTTGGCGTCTGAGGTCAGAGGCTATCATCTTTTTCTCCTGAAATTCCTTGCATTTAGAAATTGCAAATGTTGATTCCTCTAGTTCTGATATTTCTGCTTTCTGCTTATGTTTTATGTTTAAAATCTTGTCAAAAACAATACTCAAGGTTAAATCTTTAGAACAATTCTTCCTTATATCCCAGAGCCTTCTCTCCCTTCTCTCCAACCTGGCTTCCAATAGGCCATCAACAATTGTCACATTGAATTAAAGTCCTACAAGTACTGAAAATAGTCCCTTTGTGACGGACTCACAAGGGAAGTCTTTGAGTTCAGGATTCCTGTTGCTGATGGGGTCGGGTCCTGGGATATCAGTCAGGGAGAACAGTTCTCATTTAGGTCCCATCTGGATGCCTTTTTAGCTTTCTGTAGACCAGGAGTCAGAAAATGCATAAATAAACATGATGGTTATGAGGCTCAGAATCACTGGGAAAGTTGTGGGGTGGGGGGAGGGGAGAGGGACGGATTCCTGTTCTTTAGATTGTGAAAAAGATACTCTGTTTAAACTATAATAGGTATTACAAGACTTGGAAACTATGTGTGATTGAACTTTGAATAAATGCACTGTATTCTCATATTTCAGTTTATATTCTGATTTAAGGTTCGATGACCATAAGAACATACCAGGAATAAAAGGTCCTTTGGTGTGCTTTAGGCACTGATATCAGTTAGTTTCCTTAGAGCTCATGTTACCTTCTTTTTTTTTTTTTTTTAAAGATTTTATTTATTTATTTGAGAGAGAGAGAGAGAGTGAGACCGAGAGCAAGGAGCAGGGAGGAGGGGTAAAGGGAGGAGCAGACTCCCTGCTGAGCAAGGAGCTGGATTCCAGGACTTGATCCCCGTAGCCTGGAGTCACACATCCTGAGTGGAACACATGTGCTTAACTAACAGAGCCACCCAGAGACCCTCAAGCTACCTTCTTTTACTTGGGTTGATGCTCTCTGACAGATTTCTCCCCTATAAAGTTCATATTTTCCCCCTTAATATTCATAAGAATCTTAGATTTACTGAGTGATACGCAGAAACCCTCCCATTTAATGTGGAAACTTCTTGCTTCTGAGTTTCTCTTGCTTCTAGTTTCTGTTGAGAACCGAGGTAAAAGAAATGTAGATAAACTGAAATTCAATTTGCAAATTGTTGATAAATACTTGAGACAGGCAAGAGTATGACATTGCATGAGGAATTCCCAACTGCCTTAATGTTAATGCTCTGCTAGAGGCTAAAAGCTACCAGCTTGACAATAGCCAGACCTCCCGGATCCTGTAAGTCCTCGTTAACATATGAAAATCCCTGCAGAAACTTCCTTGATTTCTACCCCCAACGTAAAAACTGTTTTATCAATGGCTTCTCACAAGAACCATGTAGATGTTTCTGCCAGGGAGTCCTGTCCCTGTGCTTTAGTAAAAGAAGTTTTTTTGCATCAAAAATGCACCAAAAATGTCTCAAGAATACTTTTTTGACTCTTAGCTCGCAGGCCCCTTCAGGTCCGTGTCCACTGGACAATGAAGGCTGTCACCCTCGTGCAGCAGAGATAATGATTTCTGGGATGGGAGGTTCTAAGTCAGACCTTCATCTTGTAGGTTTTTTTTTACTCCACACATAGGTCACAGAGTGACCCTTCTATTTACTTCTTTGTATTTTCAGGGGAAAAAAAAAGAATCAGTTACCATGTTTGAGGGTCTTAAAATCCTGAAATAGAATAGAGTCACAGATAGAAATTTTATCAGGTAGGCTTGTGACACAAAGGAAACTTGATTTGCAGCCAATAAGGAGATCACAGGGAATAACTTCCAAAGCAGAGACTCCCGGAGCTGGGGTGGGGGGCAGTTTCCTTTTATTAGGGTTCAGATGGAAATTCAGAAAGATGGGCTTCATCATCTTGTATAGATCTGGGCATAAGGTCAGACAGGTACCTGAAGACACTTCATACATACTTTGTATGTTATGTAAGTGAGTTTGTGCTTCTCCTAGGATTGAGATTTTCATATTATAATGAGGTAAAAGTACCATGGCTTACTCGTTGGTCGGTCTACACAGGTGTGAGTCAGGGATTAGGCTCAGACTGGGCTGACCGAATCTCATCATTCGGACGGTCATTACCTTTAGTTGGATGGCTTCTGTTCCTGAACAAGAGACTAGACCATGGGGTCTTTGCCTGGAGTAAAAGACAAGGTGGAAAAAGAGGTTAAGTAAAATGTGGGACAAAGATCAGGGGGTGCAAGCAGGTAACCAGGGAGGGTCAGGTCTTGGGTCTAGCTGGTGACATTAACTCCCACTTTCATCTTAGGAAGCATGGTGGACTCTGTCAATGGCCCCTTGGTGACTGTGGTATTTATTTCAGGGACTGCTGACATTCAGGGATGTGGCCATAGAATTCTCTCAGGAGGAGTGGGGATTCCTGAACCACACTCAGCGGGAACTGTACAGGGATGTGATGTTAGAGAACTACGGACACCTCCTCTTCTTGGGTGAGGAAGACTCCTTCCAGATTTCCCAAACCCCACCCTGGGTTTTCTTCCTTCCTGTCAAGACTGTCTCTTGGAAGATTCCTCTTTGAATGACTGGAACTCAGATCCAGGCAGAAAGGGGAATAAGTAGGGGTTTATAGATGTAGAGAAAAATCATCATGTTGTTTCCTTTTGACCTTTAGCTTCTTCTTCTCTAAGGTAATATCACTTTTGTAGATGAGTGTCAGTTGTAAATAGTGATTGGCAAAAAATGGTACTGCCCACATCTTAAACTGAAATTTTAACTTCTTGTTATTGTATTGGTAGTACTTGAAAGTGGAAGTCATGATGTGAAAATTTCAAGTTTCTCCTGCATGTTCAATGGCCTGTTGGTCAACCATATTTGGGAAATCATTTTCTAGAATTCTATCGTGTCCTCTAGTGGATTGAAAATCAAAATCTCCAACAATACTCCTATTCATTTTTTCTAATAAACAGGTCTTATTGTGTGGAAGCCAGACCTGGTCATCTTTTTGGAGCAAGAGAAGCAGCTCTGGGATGTGAGGAGAAAGGAGACAGTACCCTTCCATCCAGGTAGGTGGGAATGAATGAGGCAGATGCATGCAGAGGGGAGGTCCAGGTCTGAAGGAGGAAGACAGACCTTAAACTCTGATCCGAGTAGCTCTCCTTGAATGGAAATTAGTTTCAGAAGCACAGTTGACTTTTCCCCATCACAGAAGAACATCTGCTTTCTACCATTATCAAGCTCTTACATTCTCTAAGCTCCTTCAGCTCCAGTGATGGTCCGTCATAGCCATTGATGGAGACCAGGAGACTCCTCGGGAGTGGGAGGGTCTCCATAATCTAAGAGCTTCTCCATTGTCTTGACAGCCTTGGGGAAATCTCCCTGTTTCTTAGGATCTCTATTCTAAACCCTTTGTAAGTTCTGTTTTTCACCATCGGAGAAATGCACATTGGGTTTGGTGCTGATTGGTGCACATTGGGTTTGGGTTTGGTGCAGAAACCCTGGGAACACCAGAGACAGATATCACATGTTTTCTGGTTTATGCTTTCCAATGTCATGGTGGCTTTAATCTTAATCATATAAAATTGAGAATCAGCAGTTTCATCAGACAACAAAACACCTCCCTAAAATGAGAAAAACTAATCCTTTATTTCATGTAAAAGTTCGTTTTTCTTTGTATTAAATAATACTAGAAATTTCCACTCTATATGTTCTATTCCTCAATGGTGAAATAATTAAATGTATCTATTTGTTTCCTAGATTTCCTACCTAAATAGTGCCATAGGGTAGCTGGAACATTTAGAATTCAGAATTCATAGCCTGTAATAAAGTCTTAGTTGTTACTTTATTCATAATAATTGAATAGTTTTATATGGTATGACGTTCCTGTTACTTTGCCATGTGTGTTCTCACTTTCTTATTAGTTATACATGACATTCATCTTTTTTTAGTATCAAGTTGTGATATGACATGAGCATTTGCTTATAAAAAGTAAAGTGGATAATCGGTAAAATTCCCATATTTAAAAAAAAAGGCATTTTGCTTACAAATTTAATTTACATGGAAAAATTAACCATTAGGCTTTTCTTCTGCTTTCCTCAGAATATATCTGAATTTAATTCCAAATACTTATTTTTTACAGTGATTGCTTGCTGGCATATTTTACATTTGTGATAGTATTTCTTTATTTCAGAATGAAGGTGGTTTTTTGGGGTGCTTGGTTCTTTTTTCTTTTTTTTTTTTTTAATATATATTTATTTATGAGACAGAGAATGCATGAGCTCAGGTGGGGAGAGAGGCAGAGAGAGAGAGGGAGAGGTAGAAGGAAAGGGAGAGAATCCCAAGCAGACTCTATGCTGAGGGTTGACATCCTCAAGGGTCTCCACTCCATAACCCTGAAATCATGACCTGAGCCAAAATCCAGAGCCAGGTGCTAAAACCACCCGAGCCATGCAGGTGCCCCAGGGTGCTTGATTCTAAAGAATGGATTATAGCCTTACATTCTGTGTACAGGAGGGATATGTTAGTAAGAATACAGTTTCCAGTGCCTTTTAAGTGCTTATTCATAAAATTTTCCATTGGACCTTTTCATGGTAGGTTTTAATACATATTCTTTACTATTTTATTGTCAATGAAGACATGCCAATAATTCAAAATGCTTGGTTTTCATGGGTACAGAGTCACAGTTTAAAGTTACATAAGAGGTTTATCTGTCAGGGAAAAAATATGCAGAAGTTGGGGGTGGGACAGGGAAGGAGCGAGACAAGCATACTTCCCACTGAGCAAGGATCCCACACTGGGTTCCATCCCAGGACCCCGAGATCATGAGCTGAGCTCAAGTTAAATTAACAGCCTGACCCACCCAGGCGCCCCAGAATTCCTCTATTTGTATGTGGAATTCTTTGGGTTACATTTTGGCTTATTCTGGTTTTACAGTTCCGTAATAATGGGCTTCCTTTTGAATGGGACCTTTCACAACATTATATAGTTGCCTGTGTATTTAATAGGAAGACAGTTTTCAACTCAGTAGATTTCAGGACAGTGTGAATTTAACTCCAGTGTGAATGAGCTCCTCAGTCTCTCCAGCATTTGAACACGTGCTCAGCGTTCGTCTGAGCCGCCCCGGAATGCATCCAGAGGGAGCCGCCCTTCCTGTGTGCTTCCCTGTGGCCTACACGACAGAAACAAGTCCCTCAGGCAGCAGCCACACAGCCACATCATGGAGCACACAGGGCACTCATTGTTCTCTCCTGAGGAGAGGTGAGAGTTCTCAGTGTCGCCTTGGAGAGTCAGGGAGGGCGAGCCACGGTTGTGGGCAAGTGTCATAAACTCTCCTTGTCTCTCCGACATGCCTCTTCTTCCTTCCTACTTGCCTGGGGGTGCTCTGTTCTCCTAACTGACTTCTGGAACATTCTAAAGGGTAATTTGGCCCATTTTCGTCTCCATGGAGGAGCACAGTCCTGTGCTTCCTACTTTTCCATTTTGCTCATGTGCGATGCTGAGCATTCAGTTTGCACACTCGCGTCTTAAGTCTACACATGCGAGTATGGTGCGTGTGATGACTTGCTGTGCGTCTTTTAGTTGTGTCTTTCCCTAACACCCCAAGGCCTGTTGGCAAAGACGGGGACAGAAGACTCACTTTTTTTTTTTTTTTTAAGATTTTTTATTTCATTATTTAACAGGGAGAGAGATCACAAGCAGGCAGAGAGGCAGGCAGAGAGAGGGGGAGAAACAGGCTTCCTGCTGAGCAGAGAGCCCGAAGTGGGGCTCGATCCCAGGACCCTGAGATCATGACCTGAGCTGAAGGCAGAGGCTTAACCCCCTGAGCCACCCAGGCGCCCCAGAAGACTCACTTTTTAAAGTGACATGGGAAGAGGTGGAAGCAGAGGTCCTGAGCATTTATACTTAACGAGTGATTCGGCAGGTGACCGAGGGTAGTGAAGGGCAGGAAGGACGGACTGATGGGAATAACCCCAGTGGGACAGTTAGCATAACGAAATCCATCCCACCAGAAGAGATGAGGCATAGAGCCCATTCAAGGGACACCCCCACTGTTAAGACATTTCAAGTTTAAGAGTGGTTTAATCTTCACTGATGTGTTTCTGAATGTTAGACATTTGAAAATGAAGGTAAAACTTCTAAATGTGATTGGTTTAAGAAGTCCTTTTCAGGAAGTTCCTCATTCTCCAACCAACACATAATCCCTACTTGTGGCACACTCTCTAAATCTGATAAACACAGGAGGGTCTTTATCCAAACATCACTGTGGGATAATTGCCACATAATGCTTAATTGGAGTAAGTTTTCATGTGTTGTGAACTTAAGAAGGCCTTTAATGAGGACTCTATTTTCCATAACTACCAAGTTGTTTATAAAGGAGACAAAATGTACCCATGTAATGAGTCTGGGGAAAATGTCAGTCAAGGGTCAAATCCTAATAAACGTCAGAGAATTTGTTTTCTAGAGAACTAGTACTAGAGTAATAAATGTGGAGCTTTCTGAAAGCTCCAATCTTATTGTATATCATTGTATTCTTACTGAAATGAAGACCGAAGAAGGTATAAGTGTGACAGTCCTTTTAACTAGTCTTTAAGATTCACTCAACAGCAGACATTTCATAATGGGAAGAAATATTATAAATATAAGCAATGTGACAAAGACCTTAACTGCCACTCAGAACTTACCAATATAACGTAAAATACAGTGGGGAGTGGCAAAGTCTTTAAGCAGAGCTACGATTTGTTTGAATATCAAGGAGTGCATAATGTAAGATAAGGAATGCGTAAAGCATTTCATTCACAATCAGAAGTACTCGACATGAGATAATGCGTCCTGAGGCAATGACTTAAAATTGTGAAGAATGGTGGTCTGGTCTTTACCGGGAACTGAACGCTTTCTCAACATAAGGTAAAACCCACTAGATGGAAGCTTTAGTGTAATGACTGAAATGAGTGACCTTTGTTTTTCATATACAGTTCAGAAAGAAAAAGTCTTTATAAAGGATAAAAATATTAAAGATGTAAACAATTGGCTAAGTATTTGCAACAGAAAGGCAAATCAAAATAAAATCAGAGAATTAACAACAGAAATCAGTAAGTGCCATTTCAGACATGACAGATACAGAGTAATAAATCAGAGTATTCATTACAGAGGAAAATCCAAATTTAAGTGGCTTAAATCAGTCACATTTTAGCTCTGGACAGGGCAGACGTGAGGGGCACCGACATCCTCCAGAACTGAAAATCTGTGTGTAATTTTTTTTTTTTTTGAGATTTTATTTATTTATTTGACAGAGAGAGACACAGTGAGAGAGGGAACAGAAGAAGGGGAAGTGAGAGAGGGAGAAGCAGGCTTCCCACTGAGCAGGGAACCTGATCCAGGGCTCGATCCCAGGACCCTGGGACCATGATCTGAGCCGAAGGCAGATGCTTAACGACTAAGCCGCCCCGACACCCCTCTGTGTGTAATTTTTGAGTCCCCAAAACTTAAAACCATTCCTTCCTTACCATGGAAATACCGTATTATTGAAACCTTACCTAGAGCATTAATAGTTAATCATCCTCTTCTTTTTGTGTTGTCTGTGTTCTATATTTTTATAGTAAAGTACAGAGAAAATATTAAGGATTGTATAATGAAGAGAAAACATGTTTACAGTACTACATGATATTTATACAAAAGAAAAAAATCTTTGTATAAGTAGACTCACACTGTTTAAACCCATGTTACTCAGTGTTCAACTGTATTTGTTAATATCCCTGAAAGGATCAAGGTGGCATGGCTATTTGGAGAGGGATAGTTTCACTATGTCTCTTTTTTTCTTTTGGCTATATTTGAGTTATTTCCAATAGCAAATATTAATTTTACTCTGAGATTTGTAAATACATAAAATCTTTTAAGAAAACAAACAAGTTTATTAGATGAAAACTTGGAGACTTCATAAGTCATGGCTTGTTTTAACATATCTTTGAAGGGACCAAACACTGGGACAATGCTGGGTCTTAGCAGATGTTCTAAAGATAGGAAGAAAAGAATCTTCTATTAGGAGAATTGTTGCAGCCCAAGGTTGGAAATAAAAAGCATCTAAGTCTGAAGCATTGGCATGAATTCTTTGTGTGGCAAAAGGACATCTGTCCAAGGCTGCACTCTTGACTCTGAATCTGGAAAGATAAATTTTACATGTTTTCTTTCTAAATCATCTCCAGTCGTTCTGTCTCCTCATCTCCGTTTCAGTGATGTAGGCATCACAGCTGTCCTTCTTTCCTGTGTTATGGAGACCCCACTGTCACTGCTCTCTTCCCGCAAC
>RCUC01107064.1:0-11161 GCA_003697995.1 Taxidea taxus jeffersonii
TATGTATTTATAAAAATAGAGATTATATTTAATGATATGTAGTTATCATTTGAAATTTAAAACATCATCTTAGACTTTTTATTTCTTCTTTTAAACAGTGACATTTTCAAAACTACTTTAGTAGGCCTGTTATATACCTCAGGCCTTTTGGTTATTTTTAAGCTGTCTTTCCTTTAAAACGAACTTGAAATGAACTTGAAAGGAATTCTGTGAACCTTTGTACTTTATTTCTTGAATTTATGATTTTGTAGCAGAAACAGGTCAGATTTCTAATGGTACAAGTTCTGATTTTAGTGGTTGGAGTAAAAAGAAACAATTCAAATGTTGGTACAGTAACAAGAAAAGGTTGTTGATTAAGCAACAGAAATGGGGGGGGGTTGATGGTGTGCTTTTGGCTATACAAAACTGAAAACCCAATGCAAACTCGTTTAAATAATAAGGAATATCTTAGCTAAGCTATCAAGAGTAGAGGTAGGGTAAGCTTCTTGGTTTGGTGGCTCAACAGTGTTATCAAATATCCAGGTTTTTGTAGTCTCCCTGCTGCCATGGTGTAGTCTTCTCTTAACGCTTGTTTTCTCTAAGGTTGTAGGATGGCACTGGAACGATGTCCTTGTTCAGGGGAAGAGAGAGAAAGAGATATGGCTTCCTGTAGCCTTCTCAAGATGAGCAAGACTTTACCTTTCACAGAAACACCCAGAAATTCTCCTCTCCAGTCTTGATGGTCAGAATTAGGTCTTGGTGTCTATTCTTTTTTTTTTTTTTCTAAATTTATTTATTTGACAGAGATCCCAAGTAGGCAGAGAGGCAGGCAGAGAGAGGAGGATGCAGGCTCCTCGCTGAGCAGAGAGCCCGATGTGGGGCTCGATCCCAGGACCCTGGGATCACGACCTGAGCCGAAGGCAGAGGCCTAACCCACTGAGCCACCCAGGCGCCCCTTGGTGTCTATCCTTGAACTAGTCGTTGCATTGATGGGATTATTAAAGTATTTGTGGGCTGTGTGAGGGAACTTTAAATAATAATTGGATTCTCTTTAGGAAGAGGGAATGGATTCCGGGTAAACTATAAACAGTCTCCACTACATTTGACTTTGTAGTTTGCAATTTATTCATAGTATTTTCTTTAGGGATTATTAATGCTGCAGTAAAGTTTTATGGTGTTCTTTTCCTTTTCCCTGACCAACTCAGAGTATGCCTTCTCTAATGTGTGGTTTTGATTTAATGATTCTGAGTCAGTGTTATTGTGTGGACGAGAGAAAAGGATGCATTATAGATATCTATAATTAAATTTTAATTTTAAAATTGCAGACAGTCATTAAAATAATAGTTTTCTCAGCCATGTCATCTTCTGTTGACTTACCCTCTCTGAATACCTATAAAATTTGTTTATGGTGCTTGTTTGGCAGCCAGTATGAATTATCTTGGATTATTAATTATCTTTTTATATATGTCACCCCAAGGATCATCTCTTACTGTGTCTCTAACACGAATTTCAGTGTGTATTTTTTTTTTTTCTAAGATTTTATTTATTTATTAGTTAGAGAGAGAGCGAGCACAGGCAGACAGAGAGGCAGGCAGAGGCAGAGGGAGAAGCAGGCTCACTGCCGAGCAAGGAGCCCGATGTGGGACTCGATCCCAGGACGTTGGGATCATGACCTGAGCCGAAGGCAGCCGCTTAACCAACTGAGCCACCCAGGCGTCCCTCAGTGTGTATTTTTTGATACTGATGTCTGCAGAAGGTGTGGTTAGGAGATCTGTTTAAAGTTAATTCAATGAATATTTATTGTGTATAATAAATATTATGTGTATAATGGAGTGTAGGAATTATTATGTGTAAAATGGAGTGTGGGAACAATAAAGATGAATAGCATGTAGTTCCTGACCTCGAGGAATTAAGGAGAATGTAAGTGCATTAGAGGAGGCGAGAGAGAGATTGCTTTTGATAAGGAGAGTGGGGAATGGAGAAGGGTCAGTCATGGAGGTGACATTGGAGCTGACCTTAAGCCGTGTTTTGTGAATCAGAGATAGGAGGAGGGCATTGTAGATGTTAGAGAGGAACAGTGCAATGAAGAGTACAAGAGAAAGGAGGCAGGAAAGCTCAAAGGCATGTACTTGGAGCAGAGTGAGGGAATAGTGGGAAATAAATTGGAATGGTGAGTTGGGGCCATTTCAGAAGGCTTATTACATAAGTTGAATTTGACTCTGGACAGTTGAAAGCCATTGAATATATATTTGTTTTTAAAACAAGGAGTTCTGTCTACCAGAACATAAGTAGCTTTAAGATTTGTAGTCTTTTGTTCCAATAGAATGTTCTTGGAGTATACTAATTAATTCATGTAAACAGATGTTTGTTGCATACCTCTTACCTCTTACATGGTGAGTACCAATTTCTGGAGATACAACAATGACCAGGACAGGCAGGGTTTCTGCTATCATGGAGCTTACATCCTAATTTGGGATGGGGGGGTAGTCAGGAAATAAACCTGAAAATAAGTAGACTTACTTTAGATACGAGTAAGAGCTATAAAGAAAATAAAAGTGTGCCAGGACAGAGTGTTGTGGGTGGTAATTTAGATTGGTTTTAGATTGGCTGATCATGGGACAGAGCCCATGTTTTTGGCCTGGGCAGCAGATGAGTAACAGCAGCCTAATATTTATTGAGTATTTACAGTGTGCCAGGCACTGTCTAAGCAATTTTCGTGGATTATCTTACTTAATCATCACCAACCTTGCAAGCAGGCCTTTCTAAGAATAGCAGCCTTAGGCCTCTGATGCTACCTCTTTCCAGCACAATATGACATCGTAATTGTGGAGGGTGGGAGAGTGACCATCGGGGAGAGTTTATTGAGATTGCCAGGAATATTGTGTTCATATGATATGTGTGGTGATGAATTTAATTAGCCAGTATGTTTGTGATTTTTTTTTTTCTCTCTCTAACTACATCCAGCTGCCCAGTTACAGGTGGAATTGCAGTTTTAACCAGGGCATACAAAATAATTTGACTTGTGCAAAAATGGAGTTGCTTTTTTTTCACTCCAGTCTGAGACAGAGACAGTGATTTCTTGGATTTGATTCTCAGTTGGTAATCTCATGGTATGTTCTAAATGATTCTGTCCCTAGTGACAGGAGCATGAGAGACTCACAAAAGGTAGAATTTGCATGGAATAACCCGGCTATCCTCAAGAAAAGCAAACCACCAGATGCTGACAGCTTTTCTTTGTGATTTTTTTTGGGGGTACTTCCACCTGGTTTGGTTTTAGGCCAGCTATTTCAGGGCTGGAGGGTGGGATTTTACTCTCTTACTTCAGGGAGTGGTAAATGGAACCAAGAATGCAGATTTTGGTTTGCTTTTGATAGATGTATGTGGTTATTGAAGAGTTATTTGTCAAGTCCTCAAAAGATGTGGTTCTTAAGATATGGTATACATCCAAGTAACTTACATGGCGTTTTCACAGTATGTATGAACATCTCCAGACATTATAATTCGGTTAACTCACGTTGGAGACCAGGGTATATGAATCTTAAAAATGCTTCCCTGTTGATTCTCACTGATTTATTTATTTATTCCCCCTGCCGCCCTTCCCTGTTGGTTCTATTGTTCACTTCTGATTAAGAGACCCAGTTCCAAGCTGGAGAATGTCTGCTTAATCCTGATAAGTTTTGGGCCCTCCATTAATAAATCTGTGTAGGCATTTTGTTTTTCTTATGCAAGAAATTGGAAGAATTTGTCATTTTGGGCCATGTGCCTGGCTGGGAGGACTGGAGAGGACTGTTTGGATCATGTTTCTCCACCTAGAGTCATATGCCAGAGAATCTTTTTGTTGGCCTGTCTAAAACTAAATGGATTTCTAAAGGTTGGGAGAATTTTGATTTCTAATGAGAAACTCAACTAGTTATTGCTCTAAAGGTTAGGCCTTGGGGACTTAGTTATTTCTTTGGGAATCAGATTGAGAAAACTAGTACATGATCTTCAGTGCTGTTAAGTTCTGGCATTCACTCTCCTGGATGTGATGGTGAGTAGAAGGATTGATAATTCCCTGTTGAGCCTCAGATTTGAAGTTTGCAGACTTCCATGTGGTTGGCTGGGAAACTGACACCCCGTACTTATAACATTTTCTCTGTGATATTCTAAATTTCAAAATAATTAATTGCAAATAAATTTCCAGATTATGACAAGTTCATAAGTTGTGAACTGGTTGAACTTTAGTTTTTCATTTCAAGGAGAATAAAATGCAGAAAAGTAAATCAGTAATTTTTGTAGGAAATAAAAGTCTTTATAATATTTTTAGTTACAAAATATTAAAATGTACTGTTAAATTCCCATCAAACCACACCATCATAGCTAATATGGCAAAAGAAGGCATTAATTTCTATACATTAATTTCCTGTTATAGAAGAAAGAAATAGTTTGTGGGTTGTTCATTAGTTATGTAAAGCAATGTAGTAAAGCATTTTGAGAGTAAATAGCACAAACTTGTAGCACAAACATTTTCATCACAAATAGAATCTTCCTAGTTGGTTCTTCCATACATTTTCTAGTATTTTTTAATGCAGAAAGAGTGGTAAATGAGTAAGATAAAATTTGTATAAGCTATTATTAGATATTGTAGTAAGTGTTTCACAGTGATTTATGAAACCTCATTTTTATGGTGGGTTAAATACTTTTTGCTCATTTATATTTGTTTATGTGTATATAGAAACCCTATATAAAATTTTTCTATATCATTTAATATCAACAGATTTACAACTTTGCTTATAAAAAAACGTCATGGAATCAATTTATATGCATCTTTTCAGGACATTGCTATTGCATTAATATGTGGGTCATGCTGCTTAAACACTCCCATTCTGCCACTAAAATAGAATAATGGAAATTTTTCTTTAATTTGCAGGAAAGATTAAGTTAGTGGGTAGGATTTTTCTCAATTTAAAGTTTTCCTCTTGTGACTTTAAACAGGGGTATTTATTTTTAAAAGTTGCAGTAAAAGAATACATAACAGAATTTACCTTTATCATCATGTCTATGTGTACATTTTAGGGTCATCAGGTGCATTCATGTTGCTATGCAGACATCTCTGCCATCTGTTCCCAGAGCTTTTTCCATCTTCCCAAGCTCCAACTGTTCCCATAAAATAATTCCCCATTACTCCCTCCCCGTGACACCTGGCACCCACCATTCTGTCTATGAGTTTCAATCTTCTGAATCCCTCCTAGGAGTGGAATCCTACTATGTGTCCTTTTTTGACTGGCTGAGTTCACTGGCTCTGTGCTTGAATAAATGCAAGAACCATTAGCAAAAAGTGAGGTAGCATTCTGCCTTTCTGCTATTTGCATTTTACCTGCTCCTGAGCAAACGGTATTGCTATTGTATTTTTTAATTTTTTAAATTATTAATTATTTTTATTAACATATAATGTATTATTTGCCCCAGGGGTACAGGTCTGTGAATCATCAGGCTACACATTTCATAGCACTCACCATAGCACATACCCTCCCCAGTGTCCATAACCCAACCCCCCCAACCTCCCCAGCAACCCTCAGCTTGTTTTGTGAGATTAAGAGTCTCTTATGGTTTGGTTCCCTCCTGATCCCATCTTGTTTCATTTTTTCCTTCCCTACCCTCCAAAGCCCCCACTCTGCCTCTCAAATTCCTTGTATCAGGGAGGTCATGTGATAATTGTCTTTCTCTGATTGACTTATTTCGCTCAACATAATACCCTCTAGTTCCATCCATGTTGTTGCAAATGGCAAGATTTAATTTCTTTTGATGGCTGCGTAGTATTCCATTGCATATATATACCACATCTTTATCCATTCATCTCTTGATGGACATCTAGGTTCTTTCCATGTTTGGCTATTGTGGGCATTGCTGCTATAAACATTCGGGTGCACATGCCCCTTTGGATCACTACGTCTGTATCTTTAGGGTAAATACCCAGTAGTGCAATTGCTGGGTGGTAGGGTAGCTCTGTTTTCAACAGTATGGAGAAATCTCCATACTGTTTTCCACAGTGGCTGCACCAGCTTGCATTCCCACCAACAGTGTAGGAGGGTTCCCCTTTCTCTGCATCCTCGCCAACACTTGTCGTTTCCTGACTTGTTAATTTTAGCCATTCTGACTGGTGTGACGTGGTATCTCACTGTGGTTTTGATTAGTATTTCTCTGATGCTGAGTGATGTTGAACACTCTTTCATGTGTCTGTTGGCCATCTGGATGTCTTCTTTGCAGAATGTCTGTTCATGTCCTTTGCCCATTTCTTGGTTGGATTATTCTTTAGGAGTTGAGTTTGATAAGTTCTTTATAGATTTTGGATACTAGCCCTTTATCTGATATGTAGTATTACTGTGTGTTTTTTTTTAAGATTTTATTTATTTATTTGACACACAGAGAGAGAGATCACAAGTAGGCAGAGAGGCAGGCAGAGAGAGAAAGGGGGAAGCAGGCTCCCTGCTGAGCAGAGAGCCCAATGTGGCGGGATTCCATCCCAGGACCCTGAGACCATGACCTGAGCCGAAGGCAGAGGCTTAACCCTCTGAGCCACCCAGGCGCCCTTGTAGTTTACTATTTCTAAATACTTTATTTATTTATTTTTTACCATTTATTCTTTGTATTTTTAAAATAACTGTATTAAGCAAAATGTTTGATCACTGCAAATAGTAACAGAGAACCCATTGCTGCTGCAGGATTGTATTTGAGAAATTCTGTTGCCTTTTCTGCTGAGCTCCTATCAAAATTTTCCTATCACACATGTGTCATAATAGCTATGTAAACACTGGAAGTGATTCTGCTGGTTTCTATACAGATATTTTGGGGTGTTATGTAAACAGCTGTTTAATTTTAGTTTAAGCTCCTAAGAAGTGTGGCATAGGAGTCATAAAAATAGTCATTTTCAGGAAATCGCTATTCTCACCCTAAGAATATTAATACTGCATTCCTAGGCAATATTTACTCATTCACTTTTAATTTTTCCTTTAATCATTAGAACTCTTTCTGACTGACTGCTTTGGTTTTACCTAGAACCAGGTAGGTTTTCTCAGTCTCCTTTTTATATTAAGGGACATGTTGTGCCCAAGGTGATTTCTGAGTTCATGGTAGGACCAGAGCAGAAATTCAGGTCTCCTGAGATTCTGGGCAGTGTTGACTCCTACTCTTGTTCCCCACCTCAGGCTTTGTTCTCAAACTCTTAGTTCTCTGAGCTGGGGAATTTGTGAAAGCTTTAAATTTGAGTGGTGGGTAGAGGTGCTGAGAGGCAAAATTGCTGCCTGGTGCTCAAGGCAGGGCTCCGGGTCCCACTACCCCCAGCTTAGTGCAGGCACAGGGTACTTGCCACAGGAGACTCACCAGCTGGAGGTGAGCAAGAAGGCTGCTTCTCAGGGGCTCAGGTCTACTGGGCCTTACGATCCAGTTCTTACTCAGAATCACAGAGGCTGGGACCAGCTGGTGGTCCTTGGCTGGCTGACTGCCTCTGTCCCGCAGAGGTTTGGGGAGCAGCCTGGTGGTGTCTTCAAGAGCTATGTTCTGGGAAGTTGTGGAGGTCCCTAGGCATGCCTGGGATGGGAAGTAGGGACAAAAAGGGAAGCTGAGGGACTCTGAACCTACCTATCCCTACCTGGTTCTGGGTAAAACCAGAACAGCCAGTCAGGAAGAAGCATTCAAAGACTTTTAAAAAATTGAGGAGGGAAGATGGCAGACAGTAGGGGACCCTCATTTCATCTGGTCCCTTGAATTCAGCTAGATATCTATCAGATCATTCTGAACACCTGTGAATTCAACCTGAGAGCTAAGAAAAGAATTGCTGCAATTCTACACATAGGAAAGTGACTGCTTTTTGGAAGGACTTTTAAAAAATTAAAAAAAAATATTTTTTTAACTGTGGTATTAAAGGGGTTTTGATAGGACACTAGACTGACTTTACTAGTTTCATCTGGCTTAGATTCTCCTGAGCTCAGCATTCCTCACACTCAGGAGTGCCATGCTATTTGAGGGTATGGAGGCCTGGAATTTGGGAGAGAGTGGTGAGTGGGAAGGCAGCAGACTGGACACTGTATCTGGATTTTGGGACAGGCCCTACCCAGCTGCTGATGGAGCCTTGGCCACAAGGAGCAAGTCTGTCCCTGGGGCCCCAGAAGCAGTTCTGCCTGGACAGACAGCTCCAACACCCTGAATCACACTGTGCTGGGCTTCCTGGCTGGCCAGCTCACCTTAGTGTGAGGAGAAGAGGGACAGGGCCAAGAGCATGATCTCGGTTTCCAGCCCAGACAGTGCCTTCTCACAGACTGCAGATGATCGCCATTAGAAAACAGATTCTCCAGGGTGGAGTCCATTTTTAAGGTAACATCACTCACTTACACCCAAGAATTAATACCAGATTAACATTTTTGTGAAAACAAAAATGATGAGTTTCACTTTTTAAAGACATCTGTTGACATCTTATTGCTCAGGATTCTGGTAATCTAGTGCAGTAGTCTTCAAACAGGAATCTGTACCCAGGGTGCATGAAGACCTCCCAGGGGTATGTGGGTGTATTTGGTTTCATGGAGACCCCATTCCAAATCCTCAACTTCCCTAAGTATTCTCTTTTAAAATCCATCTGTTTGAGAACACTGCAGTCTGCTGATTTTCTCTTTCCACTCCTATTTCAGAACTGCCCATCTCCCGCTTTATAAAGGCATACTCCTTACCTGTCTTGAGTTTTGCTGCGCTGCCTTGCTTTGATTGTGAAAATCTCCTGGGTGCAGAACAAAAGAGACTGAGAATGCGTGGCTTCTGAGGGAGGGCAAAACAGAAAGAGCTTCTAAAAATGTGGGTGCTTTGTTTCATTAGTTTATAAACTAGTGGCAAAATTCTGTCATCCATCATCTTTCTCAGAGCTCTGAAACAGTATGTTGATACTCGGTTATGTAATGACACATTCCTTTGAAGTAAAAATTAGAGTCCTACTTTTTAAACAGAAAATAAGTCTTATTTTTGCTGATTGGTTTGATAGTGAGGGCTGGCTTTGCCAGGTGGATTATGCTGTGGACATAGCCCATAAATTTTTCATAAATTTGAGTTTTTGTTGGAATATTCTTTAAAGCATATATGCAATGTGAAATACATTGGAAATTACATTATTTACAACCATTAAATCTATAATTAAATATTTGAGCTGTGATTTAAAACTGTCAAGGGAATACATTGGTTTTTCAAAACCTCTGTAGAGACAGTATGTGACAGGCAGGGATACTCACCACTGTACTAACGAGGAGGACGAGAGACAGTATGTGAACAAAAATATTTCATGACCACTGTGAGAGTGTCATAGAAAAAGGCTGGGTTTTAGAGTCACTCCCAGTGGCCCAGCTTTGAATCCTATCCCTTGGGAATATGGGCTTTAGGGGTTGACTTAACCCATTTAAGGGGGCACCTGGGTGGCTCAGTCATTAAGTGTCTGCTTCGGTTCAGGTCATGATCCCAGGTTCATGGGAAAAGCAACAAACAATAACAAAACCAAAATCGAGTCCCTCATTGGGCTCCCTGCTCAGCGGGAAACCTGCTTATCCCTCTTCCACTCCTCCTGCTTGTGTCCCCTCTCTCACTGTCTCTCTCTCTGTCAAATAAATAAAACATTTATTTATTTTTTAAGATTTTGTTTATTTATTTGAGAGAGAGATCACAAGTAGGCAGAGAGAGAGAGAGAAGAGGAAGCAGGCTCCCTTCCAAGCAGAGAGCCCGATGCGGTTCTCATCCCAGGACCCTGAGATCATGACCTGAGCCAAAGGCAGAGGCTTTAACCCACTGAGCCATCCAGGTGCTCTTAAAATCTTTAAAACAACAACAACAACAACAACAACAACCCATTTAAGGGTTTTATCTGGTGTATGTATTCCTAGTTTTCTAAGAGTTTTAAAGCTTTTTTGTTTAATATAAATATATGACAAATTTAATAATTTTGTTGTTTAATATAATTGTGTTGCATTTTATCATTTTTTTGCATTTCATAGTGATAATCACATGATTTTTTATCTTTATTTCATTAATGTGATTAACATTGACATTTGGATATTAAGTCAATCTTGCATTCCTGGATTAAACTTAACTTAGTTTTGATGTATAATATATTTCTGAATTTGACTTAACTAGTGCTTTGATTATAACTTTTTTGCATTGTGTATACAAGGGAGATTAGCCTATGGTTTTCTTTTTCTTTTTTTTTTTAAAGATTTTATTTATTTATTTGTCAGAGAGAGTGAGCACAGGCAGACAGAGTGGCAGGCAGAGGGAGAAGCAGGCTCCCTGCTGACAAGGAGCCCGATGTGGGACTCGATCCCAGGATGCTGGGATCATGACCTGAGCCGAAGGCAGCTGCTTAACCAACTGAGCCACCCAGGCGTCTCTGGTTTTATTTTTCTATAACGTATATAATGTTTTGGTATCAAGATTATGCTGGCTTCATAAAACAAGTTGAAAAGCATTACCTCATGTAATGCTGGCGTCATTTCTACTTCAGGCGTTTGGAAGTTTGGCAGAATCCAGTGATCTGTTTCGTCTGGGGTTTCTTTCTGGAAAGATTTTTAAGTAGGATTTCAATTTCTTTATTAAATATAGATTATTCAAGGGGCGCCTGGGTGGCTCAGTGGGTTAAGCCTCTGCCTTTGGCTCAAGTCATGGTCCCAGGGTCCTGGGATTGAGCCCCACGTCGGGCTCTCTGCTCATCAAGGAGCCTGCTTCCCTTCTCTCTCTGCCTGCCTCTTGGCCTATTTGTGATCTCTGTCTGTCAAATAAATTTTAGAAAAAAAAATATAGATTGTTCAAGTTTTCTATTCTTGTGAGAAGTTGAGTTTTCCTAGGAATTTGCCCAATCAATCTTACTTTTAAAATTTCTTTGATAAATTTGCTCAAAATAATCTTCAGTTTTGTCTCTTAAGACCAGTAATTGTATACATTTTTTCATTTCTAATATTGCTTATTTATGTCTTCTCTCTTCCTGATCTCTTTTGAGATGTGTCAGTCTTGAGAAAGAACCAATATTTTGTAATGTTGATTTTATCTATTTGTTTTATTAATACCTACTCTCATCTATATTATTTTCTTTCATTTACTTATATTCTTTTTTCCATCTTTTAAAGTTCTGTGACTAACTCATTAATTCTTATCATTTTTCTTTTCTAATGAGTTTTGAGGC